>QGMF01000274.1:0-42497 GCA_007821475.1 Lachnellula arida
AAAAAAAAAAAAAAAAAAAAAAAGCTAAGGTGGAAGTGGGAGAGACGGGAGGATGAAACAGGGAGATTTTCAACCCCCTTTTTGGAAAACCTCAGGTGCGGCCGCATATTACTATACGGAGTAAGGATAAATATGGGGTTAGAAATCGGTCTAGACCTTTCTTTCGCCTGGTTGAATACTGGTATACTTCGCAAAGGCACGTAACACGAGATGATTAATGCGTGCTATTGCATGAATTGGTCTTGTTTGCTCCAACAACTCTTCGATGTTAGCTGAATTGTTAAAGGAAGAGGGGGAAGAGGCTATGGTTGTTCACGTGTATCAAATGCTGCAATATATAGAAAAACGTGACATAAAATCCCCCTTTACTCCAGCTTCTCGGAAGCCTTCATCCATGGTGAAACAAGTGACTGTCCAATCCGCTGGGCCCGCGCCTTACGGAGGCGTACAGGCCGTTCTCAGTGGCGTTGGCTTCGTATTCTTAGCGGACAGCGGTACCTTGCAGGCCAGCCCAGCCGTCCGCTAACAAACCTGGCGTGCCCTAGTAAATTTTAGGATCAGGGGCAGACACACCGTACCGTTATCGTATTGCCGTTATATTATCAAAGGCACCGCACGTCTGCGTTGAACGCCTGACTTACAGCACGCATTGCAGAGTTTTATGAGAGAGATTGACTTCTTCTCGCTACATTCGTTGTTTCTTACTGTTATTCACATCAATTGTACTGTTTTTGTTGTGCCCGGGAGGATATTCGAGTCGACTTCCTTCAACCAGGACAACGCTCGACGCGAATCCTCCACTCCTCAATTGACTAGGAGCATACTCCGAGTACACACATACGACTTTCCTTCGCTTCCTTCGCACAAACCCTACACGTTCGTTCTGAATCACAGCCTCTCCTCTCCTCTTATTCAATTCCCCGCAGATCTTCCAACGTCAAGATCCGCCATCTTCATTCCACCCTCTAACCCCTCGTTCCCCCTCCTTCCCACCCACGAGATTTCACCACAAAGGCAAAGGCCTACCTACAAACACCCTCCACACTCCTTCAATGTCCTTACGATCTCCCAAATCCCCCGATTTCTCCCGCCGCGGCTTCCAGCCCCTCCCAAACGCCAACGACAATATGGGTTACGAAACCAACATCCCGTTGACGACAGTTCGCTCTGCTGCCTCTTCGACAGGAGCACGGAAACAGGGCGAGGGAACAGACATGTCGACTCCCAGTCAGGGTACTTTCGCTGCAGAAAACGAGAAGAAGAGCTTCTTCAAGAGTCGTCCGGGTCCTGCAGGCAGGAGGAAGACCGATGGTGATGCTCCCAATAAATACACTCCGGATGGGGAAGAGGTGTCTGTTAATGCCGTTGGTCGATTCTACGACAAAATTGTCAATTTCTCTATTGTTACGCGATACTTGGTTTATGTTGCCCCTGTAGCAATGATGATTGCCGCCCCGATTATCATCTATTCGACTGGTAACAGACACAATGATTATTTCTTGAACACAGGGGTCAAGGTCAATTGGTTTTGGCTATGGATCGAAATTGTCTGGTTGTCGATATGGGTTTCGAAGCTGGTCTCCAAGGCTGTTCCTTGGGTCTTCATGTTCCTTTGTGGTGTGGTCAGCTCAGGCACAAGGAAGTACGCTCTGATACTCAAAGCTGTGGAAATCCCTCTCAGTCTGGTGGGCTGGGCTATTACCTGTTTGACCACATTCAAAGGCTTGACATCACTTTCATTGAATGAGGGCAACAAGCGACCAGCCGGAAAAAATGATCCAGGTTGGATTGAGGTAATGGTCAAGCTTCTTGGGCCAGCTGTCATCGCGAGTTTATTGTTGCTGGCGGAAAAATCCATCATCCAACTCATCAGTATCAATTACCATCGCCGCTCTTTTGATGGACGTATCAAGGAGTCGAAACACAGCATTCATCTACTGGGACTTTTATATGATGCTTCTCGGACTCTTTTCCCCATGTATTGTCGCGAGTTCATGGAGGAGGACTACATCATTAATGATGGGATTGAGGCCATGATTGCCCAGACTACGGGAAGACCAGTGCACCATCGATCAGGCTCCGCAACCCCTCTCAAAATTATTGGAGATATTGGACGAGTTGGAGACAAGGTCACTTCGATTTTTGGAAACATTGCTTCCGAGATCACTGGCAAGCAAGTATTCAACCCCAACTCTGCACACTCCGTCGTGGTTGAAGCTCTGGAGAAGACCAGATCTTCCGAGGCATTGGCTAAGCGATTGTGGATGTCATTTGTCGTTGAAGGAAAGGATGCTTTGTTCGTTGAAGACGTGGAAGAAGTCCTGGGACCAAATCGAAAAGCGGAGGCTGAAGAAGTCTTTGCTGCTTTGGATAATGACGGAAATGGCGATATCAGCTTGGATGAGATGATAATGAAAGTCGTCGAGATTGGGCACGATAGGAAGTCCATTGCTGCTAGCATGCGAGATGTTGGTCAAGCTATTGGGGTCTTGGATCAAATCATCATGGTGATCTTGTTTGTTATCATCATCTTCATTTTTGGTAAGCACTCCCACAAGCTCTTTGAATTTTACTAATTGCATATAGTTGCATTTCAAAACACCAACTTCGTTACGATGCTTGCAACAGCCGGTACAACCCTTCTCTCCCTCTCCTTCGTTTTCGCTGCAACCACCCAAGAATTCCTCGGAAGCTGTATCTTCCTCTTCGTCAAGCATCCCTACGACGTCGGCGACAGAATCGACATGGTGGGCTCCTCGGCCGAATACCTAGTCGTCGAGCAAATATCCCTCCTCTTCACCGTCTTCAAACGCATTGACAGTATGAAAATGGTCCAAGTCCCCAACATAGTTCTTAACAACCTCTGGATTGAAAACGTCACGCGCTCAAAAGCAATGAAAGAGCAACTCGACATGTTCATCTCCTTTGACACCTCGCTCGAAGATATCGAACTCCTCCGTAAAGAAATGGAATCCTTCGTCCGCCACCCCGACAACTCCCGTGACTTCCAGCCTGAAATAACCCTCGAGGCTACAGGAATCGGCAATATGGACAAACTGCAACTCAAGGTCGAGATCCGCCACAAGTCAAACTGGTCCAACGAAACTGTCCGGGCAGCTCGCCGCTCGAAATTCATGTGCGCACTGGTGCTCGCTCTGAGGAAAGTACCAATCTACGCCCCAGGCGGTGGCGGCGAGGCTCTAGGCGGCCCCACGAACCCCGGCTACAGCGTCGCCATCTCTGATACCTGGGCCACCGAAGCCCGCGCAAAAGCAAAAGAGACAAAAGAAGGGAAACGCCTCGTGCCATCCGCGCCTAAAACCGAAGCAGCAGCGGAGAACGAGAACAACGCAGCACAGACATTAAATGCACGAAACCCAGCTAGCGACGCAGCCTGGACGAGCGGTATAGATGACCGCACGTTAGGCGGGAGTAGAAACGAGTCCCCTTCCCCTGACGCTGCGCGGCGAAGCGCTGAAATTGAAGGCATGCGGCAAGGGCTCTTGAAGCGTGAATCTACGCGCGGCCGCAGACAACCTGGCGTGTCTGTTCCTCCTGTTCCCAACGACACGCAGCCCGGCATGACTTTCACCGCCGCTAGTCCTACGAAGCAAGGGTTCATGGGTAGTGCGCAGCAGGTGCTTGATGAGGAGGCGGAGCTGGGTATTCATCCGACACATAGCACGAACAGTTTGGGCGCTGGTCCGTATTCTGGGTCTGGATTGGGGTATAATGTTGCGCCGCCACCGGTGTCGAATTTACAGGCTGGGCAGTATTCTGTTTATCCTTCGACTTCGAATGCGAATTCCAACGCGCAGGGTTATCAAAAGCAAATCCCGTATCAGCAGCAGGGCCAACATCCGCTGGATAGTGCCCCAGCGAGTAGGGTGCCAGTGCAGGGACAGCAGCAGGGGAGGAGTAGAGGGGCGACTGTTAGCCAAAATGGCGGGGCTGGTGGACGACCACTTACTTGATGGAAGTGGAGGTAGAGGTTGTGATGTTATGATATGAGATGAGATGATTGGGGGAAATGCATACCCGCCGAGTGGCTTCTCATTATTTTGGATATGAAGGGAGTATATAAAGGGCGTGTTCTTTTTCTTCCGGGGCGTATTCTATCTTAATAAATAGAACCGAAAAATGGTAGTGGGTAATGAATTAATGAATCACAATTCTCAATATCCCTTGCGCCTTATCATGCTTCCTAACTGAGATGGATTGTCTTTAATATTTGATTATTAATCACAGATAAGTAAGTCTACGAGTATATACCTCTTCCCATCACACACCCGCCAATTTCCCACCCCCTTAAGACCTATGCAAAAGCAAGCTAGCTAGCATCTCAATACCCCAACCTACGTCTGTTCCGTTCTATTCCATTCCATTCTCGCTCCCTACGTTACAGTATATAAAGCAGAAGTAGAGAAAAGAAAGTAGAGAAAAGAAAGTAGAGAAAAGAAAGTAGAGAAAAGAAAGTAGAGAAAAGAAAGTAGAGAAAAGAAAGTAGAGAAAGGAAAATAGATAACCTACCTCACCTCACCTTATCTACCCTATTCTACTTCCCACCTTCTCCTCCTCCAACTCCTCCTGCTCCATACATTACATTCTCACGCTCTCACGCTAATAGCACAGCACAGCACTGCACCAAAACCAGAGCAGTAGAAAGTAAAGTCCAATTTTTACCTTACCTTACCGTACCTACTTACTTCTTACCAGACCCCCTTCTACTAGGTGACTGATAGAAATAGAAAAAAATATACCCGTTGTGATCGCATGAGCAGGAGTATAAGAAGGAGCACGAGTATGTTCGTGGTGGGGTATGTTGTTGGAATGTTTGTATTGTATGCTTATAGGTAGGGTAGGGTATGGTATGTCTGTAATGTGCATAAGCTGCGTTTGCGGGTTAGGGGGGAAAGAATAGGGAATGAGAAAAGGAAAGGGGTAGGTGATTGTATGAGAGCATATGTCTGTGGTAGTTGAAATAATAAGTGGTGCTCGGAACTCAGTAGCATCGGATTAAGAGATCACAGATATAGCTGACTGCAGCTTTGCCCACCCAAAATCCCTGACAATCATAAGAATGTCAGATGTTCAAAAAGGGAATTGTGTGGAAGATCGAAGGATCTGTGATAATAGCTTCATTGTTCTCCATCCTCCCAGGGTATCTTGACTCCTAACACCATTCCCGCCCAGCAAATACAAATCACCGCAGCTCAGGCTCGCCCATCCAGTCCGGTTCTACAAGCCATATTTTCTCTGTATTCGGGGACTCTCCCTTTAATACTACAGCCCTACTCTTTCTTCTCTCGCCATCCGGCAGGATTCCCAAGGCACCCCTTGCCCGCTCATCGCGAGCATAGACTTTCAGTCCTCGTACATGGGTATCCTTTCCATTCTGATGGTTCTCGACAATCTTGACTTGGACCAAGAATGCCCTCAATGTCCTGCCATCTTTGCCGCCTCCGACGTGGTCCAAGGGGACGTCAATCCAGCCTATTGGCTTTTCGAACTCCAGGGAAGAAAATGGGATGAGGTCGTGGTAGCCTGTGCCTGCAAGCAAGGTGATTCGGGTAGGTGTGTAGGATTCATCGGCGCGGAAGTCGAGGAAGATGCGGATTGAAAGAATGGAGACGAGGCGGGAGAAATGTATATTTAGGTGATGAGGTTGAGGGCCGTCTGATCTGGAGGTGTAGAATTAGTATATTGTCATCCAGCCAGAAGCATAGCATAGCTCACTGCCAAAAGAGATTCGTGTCATCATCTCGCAGTGCTTCAACACCACAGCCCGGCTTACAACTGCTGACCGTCCAACTTGCCAGGTTCCCAATCTCCTTCAGTCCCAATGCTGCCGGGTTGAAAGGTGTGTCGACCTCCATAGGGACTGTTGAACGGCGAAAACGATTAGCATACTGTAACGCTACGACTCTCCGCATCAACTCCTCCTGGTTGCCCACTCTGATAGGGCGGGAGTATGGTCGAACCCAAGTAGATCTGCGATCCACTGGGGTAATGGGCTGGCCACCCAGGTTAAGAATACGAAAAGGAGGCATTCCCAGTGCTGAAGGGCGTAGATTCCATATTGTAGAAGGTTGATGTAGATCAGAACGGCAAAATCGAACTACACGAACCTTCTTCGACGTCTCCTTCCTCCTCCACATCTTCGTCGTCCTGCTCATCATCATCCTCGGCTTCGACATCATTGCTGTCCTCACCAAACTCTATATCCCCGTCGTGTTCTGCACCTTCCTCATCATTGTCGTCTTCATCGTCAATACCAATATCGACATCGTCGGCCTCCAAATCGGCGTGATCTGCGCCCTCGTCCACAAGTGGAGTTACGGGCATTTGCAGCTGCTGTGGAGGGGTTGCATGGTTGGAGGCGTCGTAGGGATTGGCAGTGCGTGGTCTGCGAGTCCTGCTCAGACGCAGATTCGATTGTGATGGGTGGTGACGAGGAGAGTACGCCTGCGGAGTGGGTGTCATGGTTATAACAATCGCTGATGTTCTGGCATTCCAATGTTGCGTACAAGGATTTGTATCTACTTGGCGTGGTGTTGCGAGGGAGACGCGACAAGCTAGGATTTGGAATCCGATCACGTGCAGATACATAGTTCTAGTTCTAAATGTGGCTGTCTAACCTCATCCTTCCTTAGACTCACTTTGAATTCCACATGCATCTTCTTTCCCCCATTCGAAAGTTCGATGACGGTGAGAAGCTTGCACTGCCCCACCCCCAGACTTCGATAAGGGTCCTACCCTTCCCTCTAAGTACCAATGCGGTATTTGTTACACATGTTCAAAAACATTTCATCTCATCTCATCTCACCAGTGTCACCATGACGAACTATTTCCACTCTGCAGCTCTAGATACATTTAGTCATCACTATATGACTAACTCTCATCAAACCATTCCATTCCAAATTCCAGCCATGCCACCACCACCACCACCACGGCAATCCACCAGATCCTCAACAACACTAAGTACACTAATCGGCTACCACGTGATTACGATAAGTGGACGATTACTACACCGTAGATTCCATACCACGCATTCATCCACCATCGCAGATCTCCAAATGGCATATCATTGGACATGCATGCAGCCTCTCTCCAGGTATAGTAAGTAACCTTAGCCTCTCGATTCCAGACCCTACGATCGATCCCTCGGCCGGCTTTGTTGCCAGGCTCAGCACGGGTAGATCTACTGCCGCGGATCCAACAAAGATCTGATGAGTGTGACGTTGTATACTTTTGTCCCGACCTCTTCGAAATCCATATAATAAGTATTCTTACCCTTCAAGATATACTTTCCTAATCTCCACAACTCATTGAATTGAATACCCTACTTTCAACCTAGAATTCTTTGTGTCACTCCCCCCACATTATTTACTGCACGTATCAACGAAACAGAAACAACTTGGCATATATCACGTTTCTTTCCTGGTGTTATATCTGCAGACGCATCGAAAACTTCTCTTCATTGCCCAATCCGAGTCTTTCGCCCATCATGGGTATTAACCAGTAAGTTTTCTTTCTTTCCCCTTCCTTCATTGCTCATTTAGTACCTCATTTACCTTTCTTCACTTCCACTTCCACTCCACTCTACTAACATTTCTCCCCCAGATGGCGCCTCCGCCGACAATCAGTCAAAGACCTCCACAACCGTCAAGCAGAATCATACCAGGAACATCTCAAGCTCAGGGAAATGGAAGAGCGGAATTGGAGGGTGGGCTTGCCGTGTTATGAGGAGAGAGAGGGTATAAAGGTGGTTGATAGGGTGGAGGTTCGGGAAGATACGTCGGGGGACAGGAATCAAGAAGCGGTTGCTGGGCATGCTAGATAAAGTATGGTGGGTTGCTTGGGTGTTTGGCAAGGAGTTATGGATATGGGTTGATGGGTAAATATGGAGTTAAGGAGGCTGCAAAATGAGGCGTATGCTTCCGTGTAACACCTTTGTTCGTGTTTGGAGTTTATGATAGATTACAAAGAAAAAAAGTAATTGATCGTACCCCTTTCTTCTTTGTATATGTTTTCGTGGTTGTTAACAATTCTACACTCTTATATGACTACTCCTTTCATCGCAGCGCTTTTTATCGATAATTACACATCTGCACACGATGTTTCCTTTCAAGTCCTGAACAAACGACAAGCGCTTTTCTCCAACTGCATGCCAACTTTCCGCCGGAAATGTCCCTCAATCTTTTTATTGTCCTTCAAGACTACAACTCTACTCGACGCCCCTTCTTGCAGATCTGCTTTCCTTTCCTCTCCTCCCACCACCGTCTTCATCTCACCCATCAGAAGTCTCGGACCTATCACCACGGCGGCGCTTGCCTGCTGGCTTGGATAGAGGCGAAAGTGCCGCTTCAAAACCATCATCCCAAGACCAAACACCACAAGACGGCAGCTGGTGGTGATCCGGTCTATAGGGAAACCACGACACAAACTCTGCTTTTTTTGCCGGTAGCCAAAGTAGCCAAAGTAGCCAAAGTAGCCAAAGTGGCCAAAGTGGCAAAAATGGCAAAAATGGCATTGGAAGCAGTACGGAGTAAGGTATTGCTATGAGATCGGTGTCCCTCCAGCTCTGTTTACCTCCGCTTGGTACGCTGGACGGTACTGGAGTGTAGATTTATGGAGGGTGGTGGTGAAGGGGGGGTCAAGTCCAACAACTACTTTATCTACGATGGGATCATCGTGAGTCTGAATCTGGGTTTCAATGTCTAATTGCATGGGACACTTGCTCTTCGGTTCTACTTGTGCTCGGTTTTGGAGAAGGGGCTTTCGTTGGGCTTGGGGTCTGGCTTGGGGTGGATTCACGGGGCATAGGCTCACTTGGTTGTTACTGCCCACTGTGGTCATGCTGGAAGTCCATTGCGGGGGAACGGAATAGATATATGGAGGAGCTGGTACTTTTACGAGTGTAGTCCGATAATGGTGCACTGGACTATGGATGGATGTCGTTTAAAGTGTTGAATGGAGAATGGCGAATGGGAACGGGGAAGAATAATGTCTGTTGTTGCATGGAACAATAAAGGAACATGCAGATATGCAGAAAGCATCCCATTAATGGCTGCATGTCTTTGGCTCATTCCCTGGAATGACCGAGTCGTAGTCTACTTACCTACCTCCCATCTCCCAACACCCCGTGGACAGGTCCATACATCCCCATCTACATCCCCGAACGCATGCGCACGCTCTCTCGACCATCGCGTATTCGAACCTGAAGGTCCTGGACCAGCAGCTGCTTTTTCAACCCCGCATCACCCGCACTCTCCTGCTCCAAACGCGTCGCATCCGCCTCCAACTGCTCCTCGGCGCCCGCTACTGCCTTCCCGTCCACACCCCTCAAGCCCCGCTTGACTTCATACACAATCTTGGCCCTCCAGACGTATGCGCCGAACTGTTGCAGGAGGTCTAGATCGTAGTTCCGGCCGCCATCTACTCTGTTATTGTCATCGATTAGCATGCGCTGGTATAGAATATAGGTATGACTTTTAGAATATACCCTCGATTCTACTTATGACCATCTGCAAAAAAGAAAAGAAAGGTGGGTCTTCAGCTTACCTGTTGCATTGAACCAAGTACCTGATCAAATCCCTCTTGCGCATCCCCTGCACCCACGACCCCTTGATCTTAATCCGGCTCATATACACATCCAACCCGCAATCCGAATCAAAGACATCAGAAACCGTAAACCAGCTGCGAAGCCACATCCGGACATCCAGTTCGCTAGCAGAAGCCCGACAGGGAAGCGAGTTCAGGAAAGTATTGTAGGCTGGATTGTAGCTTTCCTCCTCTTTGAAAAGCGCCTCGATTTCGGACGCGGTGACGGTACCGAGAGCCCATTCTGAATCCGCCAGCGGGCTGGAACGGTTGATGAAAGTGGGAGGGGGATATGAAGGACGCGCTTCTGTTCTTTTGCCGGGTCGCGTGTACGCGCGCCTGATCGAGTCTCGCGCCTGTTCCATCGAGTCTCGCTGCTGTTCCCGGTATCTGCGCCATAGGACTAGCTGGATCACTGCTTCGTATTGGTTGGGATGTGATTCGGAGGGGCCTAGTCGGTCTTTTATGATCCGGAAGCATGCGATGAACTTGTCGATGCGGATACTGGGCTGGGACTGGGACTGGGACTGGGACTGGGAACTGGGGAGCGGTTGGTCGGCCATGGTGCTTGAATGATGATGGATGCCGAGAAGTTGTGTGGTGTTGTGTAGTGTTGATGTGATGTGGTGTCGATGTTGTTTTTGTTTTGCTTCTGGTTGAAATGGCACGGCTGGGATTGTACAGTGTCAAGGTCTGCTAAGGCAGAAAAGGAGCCAAAGCGGTGAATAGCTTTATACAACTGCTATTCCTTTGGAGATAACTCAAGAAGCACAGTGTCACAAGTTATCGAAGATTCTACGGATTCGTTGCTCGGGAGGTGTTTTAAAGTGACTAGGTAGAGTACATTTGTCTGATTGTCCTCGCCTCGACTTAACATGCCTACGTTCGTGGGTAAAAGTGAATGAGTAAATCCCGATATGGAAACCAGTAAATACAGCTTCAAATCCAAGTTTGCCTCGGCGAAACGGAGCAAGTTTGGTTGATTTCAAAGCCTAAGTACGTCGTCAAGCATATGTTACTACCCCTTTAAGGGTAAATTAGAACCAGCCATTTGTCTGGCCTCACTTGAGCAGGCAACCACGCCAAGCTGGAATATTTAGTAGCATAAAGAAGATTTCACGCATTCGTATTGCTTCGTATTCTCAGAAAAGGAAAGTTTGCAGACTTAATGGGAGGGGAATGGAGCAGAAGAAGAATAACTGCCGTAAAAATCACATAACAAAGGCTCCGAAAAAGACACCTGCACTTGATTGAATTCTCGATTGCTTTTCGATTTCATTCCGAGACCCCTTTCCTGAATCCCTTCACCATGCCAGAACTAATCGCGCTCATCGCATCCATCGCCCATCATTCAGAAATTCCTCTCCCTGCCCGGCCTCTCTCTCCACGCACGCTCACTCCGTCCAAATTGGACCAGCCCCGCAAGTCAATGCCTCGGGCGGCGACCATGAGCAACAAACCGCAACTCCATCATGGCCCGCCTGAACGCCGCAATCGAAGACCTCCTTGTTGCCCTGGATAGTGACGGCCGCACGCTGGCCTTGAAATTGTGTTAGCTTTACTCATGATCAGATTAAGGTGGTTAGGGGAAAGGGGGAAAGACTTACATGCTACTCCACCACCGCCCGTATTGAATACCGTGCAGCAGCCTCCGATGGTGTTTCCGGTCTTGGGGCAGGAGAAGGTCGGGAAGCTGGTCTGGGCTGTGGCTGTGGCGCCGCAGATGAAGGATAGGATGGTGAGGAGGAGGGTGAGTGTGGTCTTCATGGTGAGATTGGGTTGGGTTATGTTCTGGTTGGGTGTTGTGTATGTGTGGTATGGTGTGGATGGTAATGTGAGAGTTGTGAGTTGTTGTGTAAGGTATGCGAGAGGGAATTGCTGAGGGGAAGGGGACTTCCATGGTTCTATATAGATAGCAAAGTCAACTAGCGTGAGGGATGATTCGGTGAATTGCTATGTGAATTGCTATGTGAATGCTAACACCCTTACAGTCTGAAAGTGAAGTAAAGCTAAAGTAAATACTTGGCAGATGCCGTTTTGGTGAATTACTATGTGAATTGAATCATCACGATCTGAAGGTAAAGTGAAGCCAAAACTTGGCAGTGAATAGAAGTTACTATAATGCCTCCCAATGTCCTAACTCCATTCCATACATCCCTCCTATTATACAAGAGAGCCCATCAGAAATATGCATTAACTTACATTTTTACAAGTCTAAAGTGATCCTATCTACTCCTCTCGACACGCAACTCAGCATCGCACCTTTCTTCTCCTCCTGTGGTAATCCAGTCCCTCTATGGTCGACTTTCCCACTACAAACATCCACCTTACAAGATCCGCAATTGCCAACCTCACATGTACTAGGAATGTCAAACCCAGCGTCCCGCAGCACATCCAAAAGTGATTCTTCCGCTTTGACATCCAAAGTGCCTCCAGATTTCCCCAGCTTAACTGAAAACGGATCGCCAGACGTTTCGACCGCAAACGCCTCGGAATGGATATTGGATGATGGGAAATTGAGGTCTTTGGCAGCTGTCGTGACAGCTGCCAGGAGGCGACCAGGTCCACACACATAGACATGAGTCCGCTCGTTTTGCTTTTCAAGAATACCAGGGATATCCAATCTCTGCCCTCTCGCTCCATCCAAAATCGTGACATTTTCACCCATTGCCTGCAAGAACCGCCCAAATGCCACATCTTCCGCAGACCGAACAGCGTAATATAAATGATACATCGAGCCCAGCTCCTGGAGGCGTCGTGCAGAAGCTATAAACGCCGTGATGCCGATCCCGCCAGCGAGGAGGATATGGCAATCTGCATCCTCCTGCACCGGGAAATCCGACTTCATGTCGCTGAACGAAAGGATATCTCCCAGCTCGACCGCATCGTGCAGGTATTTCGACCCTCCTCGGGATTCCTCCCTATCGAGCGCAACGCCAAGCTCAAACCGATTCGCGTCTCCGCCCACGACAGAATACGCCCGAACCAGCTTCCCTTCCTTTCCGAGCTTCACTCGCACGTGCGATCCAGGCTCTACCTTCGCCGGCTGTCTGACTGCACTCACGGCCTCGAAGACGAAAGAGTATATCCGTGGCGTCTCTCTCGTCTTGCTGACAAGCCGGTACCGAGTCCACTTTAGCACATTCCCCTTCCCGCCCTGAAGCCTCTTACTATCGTCTACAAACAGTTTCTTCGTCAGGCGGTTGAGGAATATATTCCGGATCTCCGCGCTCAGTTCCGGCAGATACGCCAGCTCCTTCATAGCAACCTCGTCCCTGATATCCGCGTACAGTTTCCTCTGCACCCTGGCAACACTCCACATAGGATTCTTCCGCTCCACCAACACGATTTCATCCCCCGCCTGAACCCACCCTTCTCGCACCACCCGATAGTACCACCCCGTGCGCCTGGCGTTCTGGGCCCGCAAACTCATATCCTTGACCTCAAACCGATGATTCAGCTTATAGCACGGCGGCCTTGGCTTGCTGACCTGCAGCACGACCTCGCCTCCAAACCGCAACACATCCCCCACGCACACGCTCTCCTCCGTCATCGCCCCGCTGACGATGTTCTCGCCAAACGCACCGGCCTCGAACATGTGCGCGCGGTCAGGCAGCTCCCGTCGCCAGGCCGAGTAGTGCTGGGACGCGTAGTGGTGCACGGCGTTGTCGGGACCCGCGTGCCCTTCCCATGCTCGCTCGTCGTTCCCGCAGCGCTGGAAGGATATTTTGACGGGTGAGGTTTGCGGGGTCTTGAAGATTGCGGAGGTTTCTCCGAATGCGGGCTTGACTTTTCCGATTCGCACTTGTTGGATGGTGTCGATGTGCCGTGGGAGGGGATCTAGGCTGATATCGTCTGTGATGGAGCCCATATTGATCGAGCTCCTTTTAAAAGCAAGCGGTTAAATTGGAAGACGACTGATAATTGACTCGGTTGTGGTTCAGCTATGACTTTCTCGTTGCCACTACCAACGAGCTTAACGGGCTTTCAAGAAGTTAAGCTCTCGATTATTTATCGATATTTCTAAAGCTATCAATGGCGTCGTCGGCAGGTGGCGTTCTCTGATAATCCAAGGGATGCTGTAGGCAGCAACAGGCTAGGACGACAAACCTCAGATAGATGTCAGGATATACGTGATTGCGTTGTTCTATTTCAAATTCAATCAGTATTCGTGGTATCCTCTAAATATCTTGGGTTGTGATCAGAAAACCATAGACGGGCTTTGTTAAATCCTAAGAATATATTAAGAAGGCGTTGAATTGTTAAGCACTTAAAGGTGTTCACTTGTTATTGTTAAGTATTCGTTCTTTGTCAAGCGCTATGTAACTTTATCTAATCTTCTTTGTCTCCGCTCTCCTTTGTACTAACAGAACCCAGATAACGCTCCTATTCATTTTCAAGTTTCAACCATAGTTTCATTGTCATTATCATCCACGGTAACTTCAGTATATGCAATTAGATAGAGCACCTTATCTCATAAGGAAGAGAATATCTTAAAGTGAAAGATTAGAATTCAACATCCAAGAGTGGGCGGTCACGGGGTCTCCGTCCCACATGAGTCAGGATCATCAGCACCGTACAGGTACCTGAATATCTCTCTTCTGCATTGTTTCGTTAGTGCCGCATAGTATATTATATATTTACTTTTATAACAAACCTATTGTTCACTCATCCATCCCATTCCGACCTCCATGCCATATACCCCCCTTTTCAGATTAGCCGATGGATGGCGTACAAGCGAAAAACAGGAGTTCTATAAGCAAATTTAACATCAATTATCGAATCGATGCTGGCACAATTAGATTAGTAAGCGCTTTTAGACTATTCCACGAAACGGTCGCTATGAGAACCTAAATCCAGGATGCGAATCTGTTAAAGATTCTCACAAGAGAGATGAGAGGAAACTCGGAGGAGTTAGCATAGTCGATATTTTTAGAAGTGTAGGCACTGCACAAGGTTCAGATCGCTGCACTTTTCCCTGCTTCATGAAAGGTCTCGTGTCTCGCATATCTTCTGAGTTGGTTTATTCATCCCCTTTCCCTTCTCAAAGAACTCCTTCCTCACTAAGCTCAAATTGCTCCTACGCCCTAGTCATTTCCAAGGTACATGGCCTGCTAGTAAAAGTAGTGCAATAACCGTATATTATACATCACTGAAAAGTCTGCAATTACCAAGTGTGCCAAATATTTGCGTCTCCTGCTTGCAGTTGAAAGTAGGCTGGTGGAAAATGCCACTAGGGTATTCGTACTTATCGAACCGGGTTGATTTGAGGTTGGCGAGGTGAAAGCAGTACTGCAACGAAGCCAATTGGTACCCTCGATTAAAGCTAATAGGTCGCAGCTTGACTTAGACCCGAAGAAAGTCAGGGTCTGGCGGTCTAACAGATAGATAGACCAGCTTTGCAAACCGCAATGAACCTCAGGAGTCCCTGACAATTGTCGACTGCACCAATGGTTTATATTTTGCTTAGATCGTGCTTGGAATGAAATATCATCTGCTCGAGATTCTTGTCTCATGCACATAGGCTTGTTGTGACTTTATAGACAGCTGCCCCTGCCTGACAGGAGTCGCTGGTAGCTCAACTGGTTCACGTGTAGCTGGCAACTCCCAGAACCGTTGCATGGCTACAAATCTCGTCAGTCCGATATTCGCATTGAGATGAATCTCTCATCATCCGGATATCGGAGAATTAATCAAGACCAGAGTAGCTCTTGGACTTCAAGAATGACTCTCTACATAATACGCAGGAAACAGAACTTGAAATGCAAGTGTTTGCTTACCTGGAAGTTCGAATCTCGAAGAACTTTTCTTGGCAATTTTACAAGGCTCGCCATGCAGCTCAGATTTTTCTCGCCGGTTTGTTTCACAAGATTTTCTTTTCCTCCTTTTTAGGATCTTCCAGGCTGCAAATACAAGGAGTAGCCATGCTACCACAGCTAACACGGATAGCGGGACAATCAGCTTCTTGTATTTCTTGTCTTGGGTTGCCTGATCTTCCGAGGCCGACGACTGCGTGGTGTTTGGAAGGGGTGTGTTGGTCTGGATAGCTGGACTTGATGCCATTGAAGGGATGTTGGTCTGGGAGCTGAATAATGTTACGTGCTTGGAGACGTCTACCGTGACCAAAGTTGGAGGCTGGGAGGACAGAAGCTCTGCTGACGGAGTAAAGCTGGACGAAAATAATGTCCCTGCGGTTACGTAGGCAACTGTTACCAATGGAGCTGATTTGGCCGAGGCCTCAGACAGGAGTGAGCTCATAGTCAACGCAGAGGATGATGCTATAGAAGAATTCTTGTCATTGCTTAGACACGTAGCACCGTTGCAGTTTTGAAGTCTGGATACCGCCACTCATATAAAGAAATTAAAAGCTGGAAGGAATTGGAGCTGCGATCCGTGCCGCTTCAAACACGACATTATCTGTGTTTGAGATCCAGGCCGCACACTTATTATTAACTCAGGAACGCACAAAATGATACCCGTTAGCCTAGGGCCGTCCCCCACTTTGCCCCCAGGCCAACAGGTACTCAAAGATGCCTCGATGCAGGAGATATTTGTTTGGGGCTGAATAAGGAGGCAGTAATGTACCGTACAGTAGGCGACGATACAGGTACTTGTTTCAGGAGCTTGACTGCGGCCAATCACGGCTTGGTTGCACCACTTGGTACCGTATAATACTACCCTACATTTTGCTCTTCATTACTCCGTACTGCACCGCACTCCTCCCGTGGGTAAGGTGGGAGCAAAAAATCCACAGTAAATTAAACGGGCCGGCATGCTACTATAGGGCGCAGCTTCAACACGCCTCAATCTTTAGAAATCATATAATGTAGAGGCACAGGGACAACACAACCGCAAGCTCTAGGCTAGGATCTGACTTGTAGTTTTATTATAACTAATCTATATATAAAACAAGTGGTATAAAAGAGTATATTATAGAATGGATAATGCTCTAAGCCTATAGAGAAGCCCCTATTTATAAGGGCCACATAGCTTAGTCGCATCCCTTGAAATCGCGTGAGGGCACTCTGCAACCGGGTATACAGGAAGAGATAATCCGCTGCAAGTTTCGGAATAATAGACTTTGATTGGATTTCCCAATTGATTTCTCCAAGGGTTACGGCTCGCTTGAGAAGACCCTTTAGGCGCAATGTTTAGTACGCACTGCACGCGATGTACTTGCAACGAGAGTAGTCTTCAAACAACGATTTTCTCTATTCGAACGCTTTTATCTTGCCAGTATTAGGCAATGTTCGACACTCATGCCTTTTCCCCAGGAGCCTCATCAGAACCCAGTCCCTCCATATCCCGCCTTTCCCTTTCCAATTCCTCAAGCTCTTTCTGCTTCTTCTCTTTCAGAAAGTTGCAAAACTTACTCCCCTCCCTTATCACATCGCCCTTCCACAGAAACATGAACGGGATGACACACATCCCCAAGCTCAAAAACGCAAGCAGACTACACGCCCAATCCACACCCAGCCGTGCAAACATCGGCGTCGCAGCAAACGGCAACACCGCACCAGCGAGACTGCGACAGCAAGACGAAGCAGCCATAGCCGAGGCCGCGAAAATCTCATACGCGTCCGTAAGGTAGTTCAAGAGCGCCATGAAGATGAGCACGAAGCCCATTCCAAACGGTACGCCCGCCAGCATCGGGACGTAGAACGGAACATCTAGTCTCGCTGTCCAGCCGAGCCAAAAGAGCGATACGACGTAGAGGGGTCCGCCTACACATGCTAGTGGCAATCGCCGCGCCTCTTCTTTTCGCGTCCATGCCCTATTCTGCTTCTGTGCGTTCCGCAAGAAGCCATCATACCATAGGAACAGAAGGACTGCCAGCACGCTGCCCCCACCGATAGGGAGAAACATCAGGCCCGAGATACCGGATGATTGTCCGTAGAGGTCTCGAAAAATGATGGGGTACGCCTCGAAGAAGAGGTAGAATATGCCGTATGCCAGGCTGAGATATAGACATGTGGCCAGAACAATGAACTCAAAGAATATCATTCGAATGGGACGGGTGAGCGTGACGGTAGCCATCTGCTTCCAACCTTTCTTCTCGAGCTCGATGGGCGCGAAGATGTTGGGGTTATTGGTGCTCTTGCGAAGTTTGGCAGCGCGCTTGGCGAGGAGGATTGGGCCAAAGGTCTCTGGAAGAGTTGCAAGAGCAGGCAGCGTGGCGCCCGCGACCATGAGACCAATCCAGAAAGTCCAACGCCAGCCTTTGACGGGCGAGATGAAGCCGGATATTATTGGTGCAACGAGAGGACCAACACACGTTCCCTGAAATTGTCAGAGCTTGTATGCGGACAATGGCAGGCAATGAGCGCGACTGAGTGTAGGAGGAATGGGTGGGATCGAACTAACCGACATGAAAACTGCCATTGCCCTTCCTCTAGTAACGGGATTTTCATACATGTCTGCATACACCCCCCCAATTACCGAAATTGGGCTACTGGCATTGACTCCGGTGAGCAGCCTGAATATCAACAGGGCCGCCCAGTTGGGAGACAGAGCGCAAGCCATAGTAAAGATTGTGTAGGCGAGGAATGTAGAAGTCATGATAGCTTTTCTGCCAAACGTCTCTGAAAGTGGACCGAAAAGTAATGGACCAAGGACGTAGCCAATCAAATACATAGAAATGGGGAGAACTTGAGCGTAGGATGATGTGATGTGGAAGTCGGCGCTGATGAATGGGATCGCATTGGAGGGAAGTGAAGACCCCATAGTGCTGTTCACAACGACCAACATCCCTACTAATACTACCCACGCCTTCCTTCCCTACGAGATGGAAAGATTAGCGATGGTCTATCAAGGCAAGGCGCTCGGTGCCGGAAACGATCTAACGTTTACTGAAGTATCATTGGGGTCATAAGGGTAGCAGTTCACTCGGTCTTCAAATCGAGCAACAGAAAGGCTAGCAACGTACGGATGACCAATTGAAGGGGTTCTCTGAGTCATTTCTCTCCCAGGAAATAACCCTCCTCTGGGTTGAGGCTACACTTGTCGCATCCGACGCGGGCAACGAAGTTATCTTATTGTCGGCTGCTTCAATTTTGTACCGTTCTTCTGCATCTGATTGATCAATGCCGGAAACTATTCGGCTCAACCTGGTGTGAATTTCTGCACCTTGTAAGCGGTTGGAAGAATAGCGACACCTCGGCAACAACTCACGAGCTAATGGGGATTCAACATCACGGGATTCGGGGTCTTGTTGAGCATGATGACTCTTGGTATAAGAAGCCATTTTGATGAAGGGCTATGATGTTGAGTTGTTGTTTACTTCTACCATTGACACCGAAACACCACAAAACAAGAGAACGACAGAGAATAGGAATGGGTTGAAAATTGAAAAGAGGGCAGGAGGGTTGGAAAATTAATAAATGATAAGGGGAAAATCAGTCAGGCCGTAATGGGCTGCTGCTAGTCCAATTTTAGTAACTTTTACCCTTTTTATATCCGCAAGCGAAGGATCATGTCGATCTTCCCAAGCCATTTGAAATGCTCATTGGACGAGGGCCATGTACCAGCTGCACGGTGCCGATAACCGTGAAGTAAAATCCCGATTACTGCACTGTTGGAATACCGAAGGTAGAGTGTGAATAGGCTTAGTGTGAGGTGAGGCATCAATAGCATCAGTCGCTTCCATGTTCGTCCTTCTGTGCGAAGAAAGAGAGAAGCGACTTTCAATCAATCGCTCGGAATACCACAGTCATAGTGAGCAAGATAAGTGTCCCTACCCGACATCGACATCGGATCCCAACAGTACGAGTACTCCTTTCCACTTATCCTTTCCACGCGGGAAGGAATTATATTGCAATCAATTTCTTGCCATGACCGTAACGCGGCAATACGTGAATGGACGGACGCCCCTGTGCGCTCCTGACACTTGCATTACACGACGAAAAGGTGGCCATGATGGGTATTTTTGTATTGTCGAATGCTATGTCTCCAAATTGATGCTCCGCCCAAATCGCGCATATAATTCGACCTTGAGATCATTCTGCTCGTCTCTGATAGTGCCCAGCTTCTCTTCCAATGCAGCTACCTCTTCCTCTATCTTCGCGGTTGATGTGGACAGCATCTCTTGGACTTCGGGCAGAGGTAATGAAACGAACGAGTCTCCGATTTTATATCTAGCAGAGGTCAGCAGACCGCTTTGCAGAGGCTCCCGGCGACGCGCGCAACGTACGGGATCTTGTCATCCTCGTCTGCCAGCTCCAACTCGTTTGATACGTCGTCCAGGTCCTCTTTCTCTTTCTGTAGCAACAATTCAGTCAGACATGTCCTACGATCGTTGATAAACCTGCCAAACTAACATGTTTCGTCTTGAGCTCGTCCTCGATTCCGATCTCGCGCTGGTGCAGCCTGCTGAACTTGTTGATCTTGTCTTGGTCCTCTCTCCGCACTTCGACCTCGTCTCCGGCGGCCTTGGCCTCATCTTCCTTGGAGAGCTGCAGACAAACAATTAGCTCTTGCAGACACACTTGCGGAAGGGCCGGAAGGGTAGTTTGAGGAAGTTTGATACATACCATTCGACGTTGCATGTTGAGTTGGTGTATGGTATGGGCAGAGCTGTTCCACGGCGCATCAGCTTCAAGAGAGCTTTCAGCCTTCTCAAGGTAGGGTATGCACGGACCCTATCACGTGGTAATCCGATACCTCTCTCCGCAACCAACGCCGTTGATTTGTCTCCCTCTTTTATGTTTCCATATATTTTGTATTGCCTTTTCCCATCATAGCGATTCTCTCTAAATACCTTCCATCCCGGTTTCTAATAAAAGTCCATATTAAGTGGAGTGGCATGTGTGGAACGGCTCCCATCTGCCTCAAAGAAGACGAATGGTCGCATATGAGACTGGTCTGGCTGGCCCCCGATGTATTACCCTTACCTGTCGCTGAAGTACTACCTAGCTACCCGGGCCGGGTACCCCCAGATAGATGCCGGTCAAGGCCAAGGTGGAACTTCAGAGGGCTGGCGTTTAGGGTCCAGAAGCCAAAACTAACATAAAGAGAGAGTAAATACCAGTGACATACAGTAGATAATCCTCAATGGTGTTTGCTATACAAGGTCAAGCTGCGTAAAAAAGCAATCAAAAGCAATTAACTGCGTGGCTTGATATCTTGGCAACTTCATAAAGAATACGATATATGTTTCATTAAAAACTGATTAGTGACTCACTGAAACTCCCCCGTGAGGACTATTCTGTGAAAACTTTCACTAAGTTGTTGATTTTTTGATAAACAGTTGATAAACGGTTATAAAACCATAAAACAACCGTTCCACAACCGACGCCCAACCGTCTGAGAAACACCAACCGTTGAAAAAACATTGACCGTCCCATGAACCGTGAGTGCGATGTGCAACAAATTCCAAATGGGGTAATAGAGTCACGTGCATATGGTCCACCCATTTCAAAGTCAAATGGCACGGTTCAGCAAGCACCGACAAGGGGGAACTTCCAGCTTCACTAGTCCTGGTCCACCGTCCTGTATACCATGTTTCCTATCATTCTACTACCCTTCCCTTCTTTTCTTCATCAATTCGGCAATTGGCCTGAATTGAGGGCAAAGTATCAATTCTCACAGCCTCACCACCTGCGTTCCCCGCCAACATCTACCCCGCTTTCTCTCCCGCTCACGGCTGAGGCCCAACGTCCACTTCTCTATATTTACACAGCTGTAGAGCTGCCCAGACTCTGTATTATTATCACCGAGCTTGAATAAGTGCCATAGGTAAGGTATGCTATGCAGCCGCAATGTATTACACGGTAGTGAACTTCTATTGAAGCTTATCGATCTATATCTTCATTATCGTGCCACTTCTCTGGTCACACCTTCCTCCTTCGTCAATCTACCGAGTAGCGTCTGGTTGGCCACGCAGGGGAGCATTCAACCCCTGCGGCTACGTCCTTATCGGACATGGTATTGTCCCGAGTCAGAGTCTTATCATGCCAATCTGCACTTTTCTATTACGCATACCCAATGGCACGCCAGAACAGCTTGTTGGGTCCTTGATAGTATGACAGATCCCCCGAAGGCTGGTGGGACGTGGCTAGCCACGTGATAGGCCAATAGGGTATGAGTTGCAGCTTATTGTATATGAGACCTAGCTGCTTAAGATTTAGTCCGGGCTGGTTTGCACGCGTGAGAAGTCTCAATTATATCTTTCTGTTTCCCTTCTGTCAACTTGAAATTGCCATTGTTTGTTGCACAAGAGACAACGATCGCCACAATGGCAGCTACAAGTGCAGTTCAAACCGGTGCATCGCTGCATCCAGACTTGGAGAAGACCGCCAGTAGACAAGCTCACTCCACTGTTCCCAAAGATGAGATTCTTGCTGACGAAGCGGATGCCGAACTTCTGGGTAAGGTGGAGGAATACCACTATGAGTCAGTGCTTGGCTAATTGAGCCCGCAGCAAAATTGGGCTACAAGCAGGAGCTGAGGCGCAACTTCACAATGATGGAAGTCTTTGGAATCGCATTCAGTATTATGGGACTTCTCCCATCGATTGCCTCAACGCTCTCATTCTCCATACCCGCGGGCCCTGTGGGAATGGTCTGGGGATGGTTTCTGGCTTCGGGGTGTATCTTTGTTGTAGGGGTAGCCATGGCGGACCTTGGATCTGCGATGCCGACCTCTGGTGGTTTATACTGGTGGTATGTTTGAAGTCACCAAATTGTGACAAGCGCTGATCAATACAGGACGCATTACTTTGCCTCGCCGAAGACTCGAAACGCGTTGAGCTTTCTTGTCGGGTATTCGAATACCCTCGGACTGGTTGGTGGACTTTGCAGCATCGATTATGGATTCGCATTGATGTTTTGTGCAGTGTAAGTGATCCTTTGAATTTCCGAGTATTCCTAGTAATGTTTTCAAGAATTGTCGTGGCTCGAGATGGCAACTGGGAACCTTCCAACGGTGTTGTGTACGCTGTTTTCCTATGCTGCGTTCTCCTCCATGGAGTCCTCGCCTCCACACTTTCCAAAGTCATGGGCAAATTACAAACAGTCTTCGTAGCCATGAACCTCATTCTCATCGTGGCCACAATCATTGCCCTTCCCGTTGGGAAGAAACTCTCAAGTGAACGCAACGATGCACACTACATCTTCGCTCAGACGGAAAACTTAACCACCTGGCCTACTGGATGGGCTTTCATGCTCTCTTGGCTTTCCCCAATCTGGACAATCGGTGCTTTCGATTCTTGCGTACATATCAGCGAGGAAGCCGCGAACGCCGCCAAGGCAGTTCCTTACGGAATCATGATGTCTATCGGCTCGTGCTGGGTTCTCGGTTTCATCATTATGATTGTCATTGCAAGTTGCATCAACCCAGACCTTGAAGCGGTTTTGGGTTCATCCTTCGGCCAGCCAATGGCCCAAATCTACTATGATGCTGTCGGCAAGCAGGGGACGCTTGGTTTAATGTCTTTACTCTTCATCGTCCAGTTCCTCATGGGCCTCTCCATCACAGTCGCCGCATCTCGCCAAACCTGGGCTTTCTCGAGAGACGGAGCCCTCCCTTTCTCAACCTTTTTCCGCCCTATTTCTAAGAAATTCGGCTATATCCCACTCCGTTGTGTCTGGGGTTGTGTCTTTCTTGCTGCTATTCTCGGTCTACTCTGCCTTATCGCTTCCGCCGCGGCTTCAGCACTCTTCTCCCTCGCTGTAGCAGGGAACAATCTGGCGTGGGGTACCCCGCTATTCTGTCGCGTAGTCTGGGGGCAACATAAATTCGTTCCTGGACCTTTTTACACCGGCGATAGATTCTCTCGGCCTATCGCTTGGGCTGCGATTATCTTCCTTGTGTTCGGAATCATTCTCGCTATGTTCCCTATTGGTGGTCCGAATCCGGATCCCCAGAGCATGAATTATACCGTGGTAATCAACATGGCGGTCTGGGGTGGTGCATTGGCTTATTACTTTATTGATGCGCGGAAGTGGTTTACGGGGCCAAAAACCACAGTTGACACGTTGCCTGAGAACATGATAGCTGCCGGTCTCGAAGGCGTGGACGGGGGTGTTGAGGCGGGGCCTAAAGAGGGGGATCATGAGAAGGTAGGAGGGAAGCATGATATCAGTGCTGATTCTGCTTAACCTTTTGGCCAAAGCAAAGCCATACAAAGAGGGCCACAAGTTTATAAACACTGAATTTTTGAAGCATCAGGATTAAATATAATAATTCTCTCAACAACTTAAAGCTGGTATCATAATATTCCTGTGATGAATACACCCCTTTTACCTACACCAGCGAAAGCTGAACTTGGTCTTTTGGTCCTAAAGGACACCCACAGAAATCTAAAGCATCTAATGGTCATCCGCACTGCATGTATAGGCCCCTACCTATCCATCATACCTGATAGATAGTAGTTGCAGATACCCGTTGGGATCAATAGCCATCCCACTCTCTGCAAGTACGTATATCTCAACAACAAACCCGTCCAAATAGAGCCCAAACGCCCCTCGGTCTCTGGCTACAGGAAATCGAGATCATAACTCTATTCTTCGGTGCTGTGAATGCGGATCAGTGTGTGGTATGTCAGGTCTGATGCTTACTAGAAGGTAAGTGTTTGATTTCCACCTGTCTCGGGACGATGAATGGAACAGAGCAGGGTTCCGACGTCATATACATCGAAGATATCTCTGCCATAACCAGCCCTTTTTACTCAGTACTCGAAATGGCATCTCTTTAACTTGCACACTTGCTGACAAAGTTTAGTGCAACACAAATGGACCCCTATATTGCAAACCGTAAGACTTCTAATACTTCCTGCGATCAGTTGAAGCTTGCTACTCTAGATTGGTTCTGTCCGTTTCTCTGCCGAGAAACACAAGCCTAGATTTCTCATTGAGTGCATAGTGTAATCAGTATAACGATGCAAGATGGGTGTGACATCAGTTCTAAACAAGAGAGTGAGCGTTCCACAAGAAGCAAGCGCTAGATTTGAGTAACCTGCTGCGGTGCAAAATATTAAGCGAGTACCCCTGAGTCTCAACGTCGCCATTATTTGCTCTACGTAAAAGGATTTTGCTTTTCCCTTCAAACCAATCCGAACTGGTATCTTTTTATAGACAAGTTCTTTTGCATCTAAGTATGTCTCACCGGAAAGTGCGTGTTCTTGCAGGTCACGGGTCAACGCTCAAGCTTTGGCATCAAGCAAAGTTATACATTCCCAATCTGCGCAAGTAAACCATATCCCCTATAACTTCAAAAAACACTCAACCAAAAACCAAAGCCCGAACCTCAATACTCTCCCTCGTCTCCTCCCCCACCCTCTCCTCATCAACAAACGCCGAATGCGGCACCCGTCTCGCGCGCCCATCAGTCTCCGAATCAAAACACTTAATCAACAACACTTCCCCCGGCGTCTGCTCATTCACATAATGCCACCGATGTCCACCGCTGTACTTCACGCTACACGTCTCGCCCGCACGGTCAGGATATATCAATCCGACCGGCACCAAATCCTCATCTGCCACACTGCGCGCGTCTGCCACGCCCAGCGGATCTTTCCGGATGGTTTTGATAGGTCGCCAGACGTTGATGATCTGGTGGCGGGCCTGCAGCAGGGTTTCGGCTTCCGCGGGCAGGTGGTGCGATACGCGCTGCGAGCCGGCTTTGTAGGATTGGTCGATGTGGACGCGTTGCACGGGGCCGCGCTGGGTCGAGGAGTCGCCTCCGGGGACGGCGCGGCGGATTGTGTGGTCGAAGATTAGGACTCTGTTGGCTCCGGTTCTGCGTTTGGATGCTATTAGCTTTTGTCTTGGGGGTGGATTCTGGTGTGTCTTTACGCTTTCTTTAGGATGTCCGCAACTTCCTTGTAATACACATCCTTGATCTTGTCCTCGTCCGTGAAGTCTTTTTCCTTACTTTCGTGCTTGAAGAGCTCAAAGCCGGTTTTATCTAAGCTGTACTCGTCTTCGGAACCACGAATGTCGTGCACTGTCACCGTGTGTGGGTTTACAGGCCTGACATATGTTTCTGGGCGGCCGACGTATGCTGGTTCTGGTGGAGATCCATCTTCGTTTGGCTTGAAATAGTTGAAGACTGTCGTTACGTCTCGGGGGGTGTAGGAGGACTTGGTGGGGTTGTTCACTTCGATGGTTGGGTTGGAGTGCAAGTGAGGGGCGGAGAAGGCGTCAAGCGGTCGTTGGGTTGTTGCTGCTGCCATTTCGGATGTTACTCTTGAAAAGTAAAGTTAAGTTTATTTAGAGCGTTATTCAAAACTGTTAATACAAATTGAAACTTTTTTGGAAGAAGGTGCGGGGTTTACATGGAGTATAATATATACTCGGACAATGCGAGATAATTATGATTACTCGACAACCTGGATTTCAAAGCATCAGGTCTACGTGCTTATCTCGCGATCCAATCATACGCTCAGTATTGCATGAATGCTGATGCGAATTGCGTGATAGCCATCCGTTGGTTAATGATGCACGATTTAAAGCTGGATTTGAAAGCAAGATGCGGGGTTGAATACAACGGGGAAGCTGATGCCATGCCTCATGATTTCAAATGCATGGGGCGTAGGAACACCATGTGAGCCTTGCTAAACCTTATCTTGCAGAAGAATACGAGAATGCCAAATTCGTTGAATTGTATTAGATGGTCTGAGTTTGAGTAAGGAAATGCCGCTTTAGTCCCAAAACCCTGCGTCTTGTTCCGTGGCTAGAATTATCAAATATCTAAGTCGCTAGATCACAGTGAGATCTATCTCTACTCCTTAACTCCATCATTCAGTCAAACCTATGTTACCATCCATTACTGCTTCTTCACGCGGACTAGTTTTGTTATACTCGTCCCGTCTTCGAGCACCGCAACCTCCTCTTCAATGTGATAACCTCCCCATTTCGGCAAGGCAACAAACCAGATATACCAATACAGTATAGAAAGTAGAATGCTGTTATAAGATATTAGAAATAAGTAGTGCCACATCAAGATACAACTTACAGTGCGATTCCAACGATTGCATAAGTGGCGTAAAAGAAGCTAACGTCACCTTTCCCATGTGGTCTCACGAATGGGGCTCCTATCAACGCAATGCAGATAACAATGCGCAGCCAGACTGCCGGAAGCCAGGCTTTATATGGTCTGCTGAGATCTGGACGTCGTCTCCGGAGAAGGAGTAGGCCAGTAGCTGTCGCCAAGGCCATGAATGTCCCGGGATAGCCTTCAACGTCGAGAATAAAGGCATAGACATCGCCGGGAGGGGGAAGGGCAATGACAAGTAGTGATGGAATAAAGTGCACGATAAGTCCACCGAGAGGCGTTCCAAAGGGCTTTGATGAAGATAGAACGCTTGCGTAGGGCAAGAACCCTTGGCGGGCGACTTCTTGGTTTACTCGTGCCTAGATGCAAATTAGTCAAGTATAAAGGCTAGGAGTTCAAGAAAGCGGGTAGAGCAATACATACCAGTGCAAAAGTTACCACCATCACGTTCCCCGCTGCGGAAACTGCAATAGCCAGAGGTAACACAGACTTGCCAAATCCAGGACCAAACACCCTTTCAAAGAATAATCCTGCAATCAGCTCTCCGCTGTTCTTGATTTCGTCAATCGGAATAATCATAAAGTACGCAACATTGACCAAGAGGTACAAGGCAACCGCCGTGAGTAGAGCAACTGGTGCGATAGACTTGAGCGTTTTAACGGGATTCCTAACCTCGTTGAGGACATTGTTGACGTTCGCCAACCCCGCATAAGAGTACGACACCTTGAAGAGTGAGGTTGAAATCAGACCCCAATTCCAAACAGAATCCTTCCATAACTCCTCCCAGCCAAAAACCTTGAAGCCTGGCGTTTCTCCATGGGCATTCTGTGGGTTGAAAATGACGACGTATAGGCCAGCTCCCGCCATGCAGAGCACGATAAAAACTTTGACCCATCCAAGCGCGTTTTGTATATAAATTCCCGTCTTCAGAGAAAGTCCATGCACAAGCGTGATGGCGGTTAACAGACCGACTGCAAGCGCTTTCTGTGTCCACTCTTCTGCTTCGACGCCTAGAGCAAAGAGCACATAGCGCCCAAAAACAATACAGTTGCTTGCTGTAAAACCCAAAAGTACCGCTTGTGCAGCCACCAAAGTGCTGGCCAGAAATCTCGGGTGCTGATACGTAAATTCTAGATACACTTTGTCCCCGCCGGATCTGGGTAGCATGCAACCATACTCCAAGGATATGGCGAGAGAGCAGGCCGAGAGAATAGCACCTCCTACCCAGAGTAGAAGACTAATTCCGATGGAGCCAACGGAAGAAGTAATGCTTCCTGGCGTGGCGAAAATACCAGAACCGATAACTCTGGAGATAATGAGGATATATGAGCCGCTCCATCCAAGATTCCGGCCGTATGTTGCTGTTTCTGGGATGACATCTTCTTCGACGGTGCGGGAGACTGGATGTGTTGGGGACGATTCATAGTTTATACGCGTACTTGAATCTGAACGTAAAAGGGGTTCCGATTCTATATCCGCCATTTTGAAGAGGATGGAGATGATGGAATATGGTATTCACGATGAGATAGCATGCTGTTGATACGGACTGTCAGATGCCCTATGTTTCAGATGCTTGGATTTGTAAGTTCTCTCGCACGCAATGCCGCTAGCGATGACGAGCGAGAACATAAAGTGAGCACTTGCCGCACGTTTGCAACGCAATATGTATGCATAAAAACGAGAGAGTATAAGAATAGTGGACAAGAATCGGGACTAAGACACTTCCTCTATACTTGTACTACCTTCGCCATTTTTTTTGAGCGGTAGTTGCCCTAGTATTTATTACCTGCTGAACTTCAAGGGAAATATTAATTCATAGCAAGGCCGACCATCGCTGATAGTTACCTACGATACTAGGTAAGAAGCAGGCTGGAAGAAATATGAATGAGACCGCTGGAAGTCGATGGAGGAAAGCTAGAATATTGCGTGGAAGTAAAGTTGAAAACTATTGTGATGATTGACGATAATCCCCCGACGCCCCACCCCTAAATGCGACGGCGTACAGTACTGCACGGAGCGGGAGCGCTACTGTAACCCCGCGCCCCCGCGGGCACTAAATTTAATAGGGTCCAAGCTAAGCCCCGCCCCTTAGGTAGGTATGCTTCCCCACAGCACCCCAACAAACGGGGACCTGCTAGTATGATCAATTCGAGACAAGAAAGAAGTCGGGGATATTGCTAACACTAATCAGATAGGTACCTACCTAGGTAGCTAACAAGAAAATGAAATCTCTACGGAGTGCTCCTAACCGATCTCCTGAGCCTTTGAAGGCCGAAATTACTCAATTATATACCTACGTGTCTGCTACTCGAGTAAAAAGATACGTAAGAAATAATCGAACTTTAAATTAAATCCTAATATTAAAACGTTCTTTGGTAATGTTGGATTTAGTAAAGTGAAATGCAGGAATCGGATGAGGGAGAAATAAAGGGGTCTCGGTGAGTATAGTATCACCCCACTGACTGAGCCTTTACATTGCGGGGTATGATAACATCACGAGTCTTATAAACTTGACATGTCTTGTCTTGTCTTGCGCCCATATAACCTGCATGGACATGGAAAGATGTTTTTTACTGGGAGAATTAATTCATTCTTTCGCGACATCGAAGCTACAGTTTTGTGGGGAGGAAGCTTTATTAACGTTATTCCTTTCCAACCACCATTATCCATCTCCTAAAAACCCCACCATCTGCACGAGCTAGGACCGTACATACATATGCGGGAAGAATAAAGCCCCGCGAGGAAATGGACGATTCCTTAGATTCCCTACCCGAGTTGCGGACTTCAAAAACATATACCTTTCCTAGCTTGCAGCCCGGATGATGGCTCGCGCTCCCGAAAGAACTGCGTATCTGAGGGGAAATAGCTGGAATGAAGATGATATAGGGTTTCTTGTTAATCTCTTGGCTGAGAATGAGAAATGAACTATTGCGCACGTATGGTAGCGTGGTATATAATTATGGGTGGCTGTGGTTTCTAAGAAATGTTACCTAGGCCTGTGGATGTGGATCAAGTATAAACCAAGTAGGGTTGGTCCAAGGTCCCGACTATCAGAAACCCTCGAGCTGTGAGTATTGGGCGGAGGTGGAGTGTAAAGGGGGCTGGGATCACCGCAACGGAGAACACAGGCAGGGTTGAAGATATTCAATACAGCTATGAACACAATTCGCCAAGTAACGCGTTTTTCATCTACAACTCCAACAGATATCCTTTCCCTGCAGCAAATCCAACGTCCCAAAGAAATAAAAAAAGGGGTATCATTTCCGTGCAACGACTACATCGCACCAATCAGACGTGGTTATGGCCTATAATCACAAGTCAGCATCTAGTCAATAACGCACGACAACAGCGGGACTTACGACCAAGAGGCTGAGCCCTCTTCGATATCGACGAAGCCTGTTCCTGCTTAATCCTAGCAAGACGAGCCCTATACACCGAGTCAGTTATGCTTGCTCGAGTGCCGATGTGACACCACAATAGCGACTTACTCCTCAGCAGCCTCCTGCTCGATCTTCTTCACGTGTGCCCTGGCTTCCTTCACCGCCGCACGAGCCTGTATGAGGGCTCTATCGGCGTCCCTCTCTGCTGCCTCTGCATTCTGCACTCGCTCGCGGGCGTGACAATCGATGCATCTTCGTGGTTTCGGTGCAGGAGGTTGTGTCGTGGTGGACTTGTGGCCTTGGTGGTGGCCGCTGGGGGGGTTTCGCGGCGTCCGAATAACGTGCTGCTGCGCTGGGGATGGTCCGTCGTAGTGGTTACTGGCGCTTTGCTAGGGGCTTTAGCGGAACCGGTGGAGTTGCGGTTGAAGAGAGGCATGCTGTGGGGTATAGCGTAGGTGTTGAGTTTGGTTAATTGAAGTCTGTAAAAGCTGATGTTGATCTTGATCTGCAAATAAATACAAATAAAAGGAAGGGTTGAAGTAGTAGTGCAGGATAGATAACTTATAGCCAAAAATGAAAGTTCGTGAGAGCAGGTTTTGGGCAGCATTGTGACCATCTGCTGGATGACGTCACTAACCCCCCTGCCCTGAAAAGGAGGCTTTAGCGAGATAAGGTGTCTCAAAGCAGGGCGGGGGGATGCACCTATAAAGTATCTTTTACAGCTATTAATTAATTTTGTTTCAATTGTTAGAACTATGGTTCATAGTATAGGTACAGGTACCTAGGTATTTATTTGATTTCTGCCCGACATATAAAGTCCACCTCCAAAGAACATATCAACACAATTCAACCTTATATTCGCAAATTCACACCATCAATCCTCCCCAACGGCCCTTCCAGTAGACCAGTTGCATTTACTCATGAATAACGCTGTGGATCAGTATTCAGGTTAGCAAAGCATGATGATAAAGAACACAAGCCAAATCAAAGGTAGACCGATACGGGCAAATAGAAAAGTACTAACCTAAAGCTAACATGCCGAGGTTATCGACATTATTCTCAACATCGCCAGGGTTTTCAGCTACAAGTTGTGTGGCGCCGTTGTATTTATACGCTTTATTCGTTGTACCTCCTATCCATGTCACTTCAGTGTTCAAAAAATAATCCTCATCTAAAAAGGATAGCTTAATGTCGCGACTACAAGATCCATCAACTTACAATTGAGCAAGTAATGACAGAGTTCGTGGAAAATTGTATAACTTAGAGGTGTCGCCCAGTATTCAAGAGACTGCGCGTAGTTGCCATTATGTTGCGCACCGCTCCAATCGATACTGGCATCGGTGCCGATAGTAGTTCGAGGTGTTACCATTTGAGCGAAAGAGAACGCCCCTGGGCATATGGCAATGTACTGGTTTATACGTGTGATGGCGATATCACCTATGGCGTTCTCGCAGCCTCCTTCGCCAACCGGTAACCAAGCGTTGGTGTAGCTGTCTGTTGACTTAAGTAAGCATATGTGCGCGTTGTCTCTCATGTCCTCACTACTACCTATTACTTACCCCAATATTGAAAAGACTGGTATCCCCTTGAATCTACAATTAGCACCCCCCCTTCGTAATTGGTATATTTGGTAAGGTAGCTATCTCCACAAATAAACACAGGCGGCGGGTTATTTGCATCATTCACGTATGTTTTTATGGATTCTAGGGATGCTGTATATTATTCGCGTCAGTGAGTCTTAAACCATAGAGTCTTGGGTTTAGTTGAATTCGGAAACGTACTGAGCACCTTGTTCCAACGAGCAGTTGACTCTGGACTGCCATCCGCAACCCCCTGAAGCGCATTGAAAGTCTGTACGCCCAAACAGTGGATTGGGAAGCCTGGGTGGTCACCTTGGTAGCAGGAGATACTCAATGGGACGATACGGATACTGATTTTTGGGATTGGCTAAATAGCGTAACATCACTGGGAGCTGATGAGAAGTCAGCAGTAAGTCTAATTCCCTTTATTGAGTCATATTTAAAGCTCGAAGAAGAATGGATGTGCTAACTTCGGGATAGAATCGACAGATGGATTGTCACTGGGCGTGCTATCCTCTTTGGTATAAGCTTAATGGAAACTATTTCTAAAACTCTACCAACTAGTGTTTTTCTAAATGAATACACATTTCTGTGATTCCCGAATTCTGGGTGAGACTGCTAGGCATACGAAATAAAGGACGCACGGACCATCCAGTGCAGCCGAGCCCCTATTCGGTATGACTCATTGCCAGGAAAGGACTAATTTGAAGAGTGATTATGGAAAGTAAAGTTACCTGCTTCTTTTGTTCTAGTGGCTTCAGAACCAAAACGAATACAAATACAGTCATTCTCGCGGACACAAGTCATGGACTAGAGTAGGAGCTATCATTTTATTGTTCATCGCTTCATCATCCCGTCTCGCTTAAAATATCCCCCCCTATCTTTCTCAAACAAAGATGATTTCGTCCGCTGTGTCAGTTTCACCCGAAGCACCGGTCTTTGGAGACGCGTCCCCATCAAAGCCTCCCGCATCAGACGAGATTGTGTTGCGTCCTGCTCGTCTATCAGACATTCCAATTATGGGAAACATCTGCACAGATGGGTACGCCCCCAACCCGGTCACCGCCTATTTGACTCCAAAAGCACACATGTATCGGGAAGACAACATTCAGCAGCATCGACAAGGCTGCCGACGCCGATTTTTAAATATAAGAAACCTGTCTATTATTGCCTGTCTTGCTTCCGACCCTTCGACGATCGTAGGATTTGGGCAGTTCTCTCGTCTGGGAGACGACCATGGCGCGAAGCAGTTTACAAGAGACAGGGGCTTGCGGGAAAGGTTCTGGATTTACACACTCTCTTGGTTCTTCTATTTTTACCACATTGTCGAGAATATCATCTGGCCAGACAGGATTACCCACAAAGCAAGAATGAAAGAATTCGAGTCTTGGGCAGCTGATGACGACGAAATCTATTGGAAATCGCACCCTGAGAGAGGCATTAGATGGCATGCAAATAGTATCGTCGTCAGTCCGCAATTTCAAGGAAAGGGGATCGGGAAGAAGATTATGCTCGAGGGGTTGAAACGGGCACAGAATGAGCGGGTGATCATGGGCTTGACCGCAAGTGTTGAAGGCGAATATTTGTATCGCAAGGTTGGGTTTGAGCTACTGGGAACTTTCAGCCACCGAGTTCCTGGGGACGACAAGGAGGGTGGCGGAGTTATGATTTGGTATCCGGAAGGAACAAATTCCAAGACTTAGACGTGGACTGGAGTATATGTTATACGCACTAAGTCTGTAGCAAGGACGGATAAAAGTTACCTAGGTATTATTAGTTCCTTCGAAATCGAGAATCCTCAGGCCCCATCCTTCGGCGAATCTCAACTGCAATCTGCAGGCAATCATGGTATTTTCAAGAGTAGCGTGATGATTTCCCGGCATTTCGTAGTATATTGTTTGAGGACGAGGTAACTCATAACTGGCAAGTAATCAATACATTTGGGTATCACCAACGCTGCTACTTCTATCAAGATTTTGTACCACTTGCTTCTTCTCCCAGTTTCTCTAAAGCATCCTCGTATCTCAATTTCTCGCCATCGAAAAGGGACGCTTTGATGTTGACTCTCTCGACTTTTGACCCTGCGAGTCTCTCGATCGCGGTTGAGCGACCAATCTCATTCCAGAACCACCGTCCCTCACTTCCAGTAAACAGTGTCCACGCATGACCCGGTTTTCCTGCTCTGGCTGTTCTTCCAACACGATGCACATAGCTAGTAATGCTGCCAGGAACGTCATAGTTGATAACATGTGCCAAGCTGGGGAGGTCTAGGCCACGAGATACAAGATCAGAGGCGACAAGAATTGACAGTTTCCCCGATTGAAATGATTTCAAGGCAGCCCTTCTTGTAGAGTTTCGTGTTGTCGAAGTGAGAGTTGCCACGAGGGCAGAAGAATCTGGTTCCAGAATAGCGATTAGGCGACCTAGACGTAAAGCGCTTTCATTCGACTTGGTGAAAATCAAAACACCTCGTGGAGCTGCCGTTGTCTCAAACTCAGTGGGGGGTTTTCCGTCGACTGGATCTGTTGATATAGAAGGTTTGTGGAGAATAGTTCCCTCGTCATCTGATGTATCCGTTTCAGACTCGGAGGAATCGGTGGGCGATGTCGAGTGGCTCTTGGTGGGTGCCAATAGACTTTGGCGCTTCAAGATTTCAAGCAAGTACAGCGGCTTGATACCCTCATCCTCAACCTTGATTGCAGATTCAGTCAGGAGTGAGGGAAGAACATGCCCACCTTCATTGGACTCTGTAGAGGCTGAACCTTCCAGTACTACAAGTTTCGGACGATAAAGCTTGAAACCATTTAGTTGTCCAACGTCTTTAGTCATAGTGGCACTGAGAATGACTTTTCGAATGTGTTCTCGTCGTCCGAATCTGCTCGGTTGTGGCAATTGTCCAATTACGACATCCAGCCATTGTTGGAAGCTTTGATCCAGCAACTTATCTGCCTCGTCGACGACGAGCCACGTCAGATCTTGGAGAGAGAAGCCAGGTGTTGATTTCAGATGCTCGACAAGCCTACCGGGTGTGCATATGAGTACGTCGATCTTTGAAGATGATTCAATAACGTGGTCTGGAAGGGCGGAAGCAGACTCTTCTTCTCCGAAGAGATGCTCATAATTCGCATCACTTTCATCCTGCCATTTTGAATTGAGGTGCGTTATGAGAGCTTCATATTTTTCCGGGTCGTATGTTAACTGCTGATCCGTCAAAGCAGATTGTTCGCTCTTGAAATTGCCACTCCCAATTGCAGTTCCAATCTTGACACGTCTCCTATCTCGTTCAGATGAAAATGCAGAAGCACAGATGTCTGATACATCTTTTAATTGTGTTACAAGCTCTCTTGTAGGCACGACAACGACACCACGTAGTTTCGTAACCCTGTGCCGACTCAGTGCTTCAATCATAGGTAAAACATAGGCGAGAGTCTTTCCGGATCCCGTCGCAGCTGATACAAGAACGTCGCCGGGTTGCTGAGATGAACCTGGAAGGAGTAGTGGCAGGACAGCTGCTTGGACCGCGAAGGCTTCTCTGAACCCTTTCGAAGACAACGCAGATGCTGTAGATTCCTGTATTCCAACATCTTTGAATTGTGCAGTTGTATTCTGCGATACTCGTATTGGCGATGCTAGCCAGGAAGGCAGGGAAGATGTAGTGGATTGTAAAGGCAATTCGGGAACAGGCTCGGGCTGTGGTAGAGGTACTAGGTCGCGGGGCTCCGTGGGCTCCGGGACATCCTCCTCCTCTGCTGGTTGGGTTGTTGGCTCTGCCAATTTCTCTGCTTTTTTGAGAGATTTATCGCGCTTCTTCATGAGCTTTTCATGTCGGACAGACTCGTCAACCGCCAGCTTTTGCGTGCTGATATGCCCTAGATCTCCTCCATCCGTCTTTTCTTGTTTCTCCTTTCTGGGTGTCGACTTTTTTGGCCTGGGCTCCTGATTGGGAACAGGGAGAACATTTTCTTTTTGTGTGCTGCTGCTTTTATCCTCGCTACTCTTCTTGAGTCTTTTGGGACTTCTTTCGCTGTCGGATTTGGAAGGGTGGCTCGATTTGGGTTTTGGGGGAGGAATATATCGAGCATATGTGGAGGAGGGGTCGATTTGGGCAGCAGGCGGAGCCGGGGTCGGACTTACAGCCTGGAGGATTGTATCCGGATCCCTACTCTTTTTGACGGGCGGTATATATCGAGAGTAGAGCTGCGAAGTCATAATTGCGTGGGAGGAGAATGTATCAGAATGGGTGAGTGGGAGGGAGATTTTCAATGTGCAGCGTATTAGATTTTCCACTTCGCCTTGCCCCTAGCGCAGCCTTGTTTCGCCGGAGTTCAGCCGTGCGTGTCGCATCAGCGCATCACATCGCAAACTCCCTCTACTCTGTATTCCGGCTCTTATTGTAGATATAAACATCACCGCCTGCTGCAATCCAATCCGGGCGAAATCCACGTCCAACCTGCGCATCTCATCTGATGCCGCAACAACTATGAAACCGCGGTTATAACACGAATCACTTCGCGCCGGCCAGCTGGGCACCGCGATCAAAATGCCATACAACATTGCTATGGTCAGCGACTTCTTCTTCCCTCAACCCGGCGGCGTCGAGAGCCACATCTACCAGCTGTCGACCAAGCTGATCGACCGTGGCCACAAAGTCATAGTCATCACCCATGCCTACGAAGGACGAACCGGCGTGCGGTACCTCACGAATGGCCTCAAAGTCTACCATGTCCCTTTTCTGGTCATGTACCGCTCTGCCAGCTTTCCAACCGTCTTCTCCTTCTTCCCCATCTTCCGGAACATCGTGATACGCGAGGAGATTGAGATTGTGCATGGCCACGCCAGCCTGAGCAGTCTTTGCCATGAAGCCATATTGCATGCGCGGACCATGGGATTAAGAACCGTCTTCACAGATCATTCCCTGTTTGGTTTTGCGGATGCTGCTAGCATTTTGACCAACAAGCTATTGAAGTTTACGCTGAGTGATGTGGACCATGTAATTTGTGTCAGCCATACATGGTATGTAGACGTATCCTGCCCCCGCCCCCGCCTCTGCTTGACTGACTTTATCCCACCAGCAAGGAAAACACCGTCCTTCGTGCTTCTCTGGACCCGCTCATGGTATCTGTCATACCCAATGCTGTCGTTGCCGAAAACTTCCGCCCTCTGTCCCATCCATCCTATCCCAATGTCTCCGAATTTGGCACAAATGTTGTCCCTCTGCCTCAACATCTCGGTCCCCACGACACCATCACCATCGTGGTTATATCCCGGCTGTTCTACAATAAGGGCACTGATTTATTGGTGGCTGCTATTCCTCGAATCCTGGCAAATCACCCCAATGTGCGATTCATAATTGCCGGCTCAGGCCCAAAGGCCATCGACTTGGAGCAGATGCTTGAGAGGAACGTCCTGCAGGACCGAGTAGAAATGCTTGGTCCGGTTAGACACGAGGAGGTACGGGATGTCATGGTTCGGGGCCACATTTATCTACACCCAAGTTTGACGGAAGCTTTTGGCACAGTCATAGTTGAAGCCGCAAGCTGCGGCCTGTATGTCGTTTGCACTCAAGTTGGCGGTATCCCAGAGGTTCTCCCGGCCCACATGACAGTGTTTGCCAAGCCGGAAGAAGATGACCTAGTCGCTGCTACTGGTCGTGCCATTGCCGCTCTGCGAGCGAACAAGGTTCGAACGGAAGATTTCCATGACCAGGTAAAAAAGTGGTATTCTTGGACGGATGTTGCCAGACGCACAGAGAGAGTTTATGACGGCATATCTGGGGTCTTGAGCGAGGCGGATTTTTATGGCTACGAAGCGGCTGATGCTGCCAGTTGGAGTGCCACGAGAGGAAGGGCCGGCGTTCAGAGTTTTGCTCTCATTGATAGGCTGAAGAGGTATTATGGTTGTGGCATCTGGGCTGGCAAGCTTTTTTGCCTGTGTGTAGTCATTGACTATCTGCTGTTTCTGTTTCTGGAGCTTTGGGCGCCAAGAGATGCCATCGACATCGCGAGGAATTGGCCTAAGAAGATCAAGAAAGAACGGGCGACAAGCGATGGATCTACATTCAGACGCTGAAAAAATATCAATTTATACTCCATTGCAGTAGCAAAAGGGGCTTCTAGAAGCCTGCGGATCTTGTCTAGTGCCATACACTTGATTATCTCAACCTGGTGTCATCGAAAGCCATGAGATCAGGCTCGGGGATTTTGAAGTGGCAGTGGGGCGAAGTGGAAGAATGTCCAAACTGCCAAGTGCTAAGCCCACGTTGTATCGTTGAACTTCAAAACCGGATTTGTTTTTTTGTCTGTTTAGATTGCTCCTGCTTTTGCTTGAAATGTCACCCTTGTTCACCCATTTCTCTTTGCTTCTTTGACTGCAGCGGCTATCTTGTACTATTAACACCTTGCCCATTCACCATGCCCTCTTCCAAAGGCCTTTGCATTGACGTCCATGCTCTGTATCTTCACTAGAGATCGTATTGCGTCGTCCGTTAGTTCGAAAATCATGGCCACTTAACGACTGGTAGCATGACTGTCCGGATAATCTGTCCCTACTTGTCAGATAAGTTGCTTATGTTCAAAGATCAGTATCTCTTATAGCAGGCGCACCCACGCAGAATCCACTCCCTCGCGGACTTCCACGATATCTGCAGCGCGATCTTAGTACAAAGCCCAGCTCTGTACACGACGATCAGCAACCTCACTTTCTTTATTACTGGCGAAAGTTAGGGTATCCCGCTGCTTCATCGATCTGGACCTTGTTAGCGACTACGTAGACTGTTTTTATTCTGAGCTTAACGTCATACATCTCGTAGCTCTTTGCGATTTTCATCGTTATATAACTTTGAAATCGCTTCTTTGCTTCTTCTTCTTTGGGTACCCTTACTTATACTCCTGTTTTGAACATCTTCCAAGTCGTGGTTCAATCCAACTCATCATATTGGGCTTGCAATCATGCCTTTACTCTTCAAGCAAATGACCATCCTCGCGCTAGCTTTGCCGTGCTTGATGACGCCTACTTCAAATCCGTCCCCGTTACATACCCGAATGCCAGACCCGGGTCCTTTATCAGATACATTGTGTACCGTCGCGGTTGTCGAGGCGGTCCGACTCAACTCATTAGAGAACACTACCCTTCTACTCTGGCCTAAGGGAACGTGCTGCACGACAACTGATTGCAATCTACAAGACTTCTCATGCCCACCGAATACAGCGCATGCAGATCAAGATGGCGATATATGTTGTTTCAAAGAGAACGAGGCGGGCGACGCAATTGGGTATTGCCGGTGCGGGATCGATAAGAATCCTGAAGGATCGTGTTTTTGATATCAAGGGCATGGGTCTGGTGGGTGAAGGGAGCCAAATGGAAAACAAGCTTTACTGTATGTTAATGGAGGGAGGGCTGAAATAAATGGATGAAATGGTCAACCTCTTGTTATGCTTGAAAGTGTTTAGTAGATCGCCCAATTCTACATCTTCGACACCAGCATCCGCGATGTCCCTTCGGCCTTGATTACGAAAGACGATGTCGCAACTTCTAATTTGGACAGATCATGAGTTTCTGTTTCACGTCATACCCTGGGGTCCTTCGTCGCTAACTATATCGCCGGTGGGAGTTGGAATCACCGCAGTCAATGTTAGCGGCGCATTCTGAAACTCGAAATAGCTCCTACAACTACTGCGCCACCAAACACAAACACCTTTTATAATATCCCTTCTTCGAGTTCCATGTGTATATGCCATTTCTTCCAACACTGCATTTTTGGTCAGTTTTTTTCAGTTCTTTATTTCTATTACCACGCGCTCTATTCGCAATGTCGCGCCTCTACTTCACGGCCGAGATGAAATACACCGATGGGATCAAATTACCGGTACTCAAGATCTATACAGGGGATCATACTGGGGGCAGCTACAATATTGGTGGAATACATCCATCTACCATCGCGAAGATGGCTGGCAAAGGCCCGAAAATTGCAGATCAAGAGCGATTCGACGTGAAGTTCCACGTTAATAAGACACGGGCGAATGCAAGTTTGATTGTAAACACATCGAAACATTTACCGAGTGTTTCATGGTCTACCGATTCGGGTTTAGGTATGAACCTCGTGCGGCATTCTATTTATTTGCTAATGATTTCCAGGGAAACTTCCTTTAGGCCTCGGCGCATTAGGAACTGCCATTCTAGGCAAGAGTTCTTCTACGAAATCTTCATCTGTTCATCCAAAGTCCAGACGGTATCTCGATGATAGCCATTCCCGTTCGCCGGGTCATTCGAAACGATATATCGAGGATACCTATTCTCGTTCACCGGACCATTCAAGACGATATCTCAAAGATAGCTATGCCCGTTCGCCGGACCGTCCAAGAAGGTACCTCGATGACGACTATTCCCAGTCGAGTGACTATTCGACTTCTCGTTCAACTGCCCGTTCGACTTCTCGTTCGACTTCTCGCTCTACTGCTCCAATCCCTGTTAAGCCCCGAAGATCAAATCATGATAGACGTATTAGATAGTGGTACTTATTTTGGTTAGATGTACATACTAGTTGCATTAGATTTGAAATATAGACATATTAAATGGTCGTAGGCGTGCCCTGAGCGAATCCGACTTGAAGTCGAGCTTCATAAAGGACAAAGAAGTCCCACCATCGGTCTTGGCTCAGTGAGTCGGAATTTGAATCGGAGTACTTCTTCCCGATACCTGATTTCATGGTGGTGCTCCTGGAGATCCCAGGGAGAAAACAGGGTGGAGGCAACGACGATTCATTCAAGAGCTAGAATGCTACTTTGACAACGCCTGCAACGTATACTCCTTCCTACAGTAAGTATAGCTACAAAAAGGATCAATAACGAGCAGCAATAAATATATCAGAGAGGCTTATAAAATCTCAGGATGCTTCTATTACAGGATTTCCACTGGACTTTCTGGGCCACAGCCCGTCCACATCATCGGAGAACGGAGCTCCTAAACATACGATTTTATCATGATTTACTATGTCTCAAGCCTCAAGTTCCGAATATATGAGCGAACTTAGTAACGATTTCATTAATCCAGGGGATACTTAGTCCCTTTTCACTTCTAGCGTGGGGCAGTATTGTTGTGCGTGATAAGTTTATGAATTGTGAGACGGAGAACTGTTTTTGGGCAAGCGTCTACGGGGCAAGACTCAAGTCGTTTAATGAGGCGACGAGGAACCCGGAAGTAGAGTTTGCGAGGTTTGAAGTACAATCTAAAGGATGTGGATTGTAAAGTAATTTTCTGCGGGTCTTTATATTTTGGGTGCTGACTTGCCTGCAGGCTGCAACGGTCCTTTACCTATACTATTTAAAAGTAAAGTATTATTATATCTCTTTACGGGACTGCTGCCTCAAAGTTTGTTACCAGAGGTACTAGCAGGCATCGATTCTACTGACTGTAAGCTTGTTGGTAATAGGAATAATATTGAGATTGATCCTTGTGTTATACCGCTGGTGAAAAACAATCACCTCCCTATTTCCAAGCTATTGTCTCAAAGCTAAAGTTTCGTCGGTATTTCTAGCATCCAAGCTAGATGTGCTAGGATTATGCTGCCCATCTGAGGTTTCAATCTCTCTTGAAGCTTGCTTCTTTTTATCTCGAGTTACGAAGTATAGCATCACAAAGATCATAGCGAACTCGCCCACGCTAATTACTGACATAATAGTAAATCCAAGGGTGAACTTCGGAGCATACTTTCCAGTATTCAGAATCACGACTAGAAAGATATTAAAAATCTACTTAGACATAACATAACGACCGAGAATTACATACCTGGTACCCAAGCAATGAAAGCTTGTCCAAATGTTTGAGCAACACCAATAACAATCGCACGCTCCTCTGCATCCTCGTGACAAATTTCGTTCACCCATGCGTAGGTCTTGAAAAGAGTCAGTACGTGCCAAGTTAGGAAGAGAATCTCAAGGGAACTCACAACTGGCCACATGCCCCACGAGGCGGCGTTAATAAGATATCCAAAAAATGTACCACCGTAACCCGCGTCAGAGACAACAACTATCATTCCAACGAAATTGAGTATCTATAATCTCGAGTCAGCTCTCAAGCCATTGCTAGAAATTGAATTGAAGCGGACTTACAGCTGGAGCACACATCACCTGCCAGCGTTTTCCTCCTACGGCGTCTGAAATCCAGGCGTAGGCAAGAGTTGTTACAAGACCCAATGCTTGAGCTGCCGTAGGGAAGAGGTTGATTTAGTAAACAGAAAAGCGGTCTAGAGACTTAAGCCAAACCGAGAAATAGTTCAAAGGCTGAGTGACAATGCATTGACAACTATTGCACAAATATCAGTATTCAGTAAAGTTGCAGGCAGAAAGACTATCTTACATGAGCATGAGAGTGACCACATAGAGCGGCCAGCGAGAAATATTTTCCGTATTTTTACCCAAGTTAGAGGAACGGGCGCACGTCGATCGACACTCTGCATTCGAACAATATACTGCTGTACTTTTTCAGGGTTCAGCCATCTCGCTCTTGTTGTATATGGGTTATCCGGGATAGCGTAGAGTCCCCAGAGAGGCGCGGGGACCGAGATTACACCACAAAAGATAAAGAGCCAACGCTATCCTGCGAGTCCGAGATGACCATCCATACCCTTGTATATGCCTGCTTGGAGGTACCCGCTAAACATGCTAGCTGCGTAACTGGCGGAATAAAAGATTGCAATACGCTTTGCGAGCTCTAGAGTAGGTCAGTAAAGTCTAGCACTCGTCGAGCAGCATTAGAAATATACCTTTCTTTGTGTACCAGTTTCCCATCACAGTCAGAACTCCTACAGCAAACGGACTCTCAAGGACGCCGATCACGAACCTAGGGGTCACCATGGGTCCCCATGGGTCCAAGGTTAGGACCCGGACCCGACCCATGGGTCCTTACAAATATTTGGACCCGACCCATAGGTCCCCATAGGTCCCCT
>QGMF01000275.1:0-42468 GCA_007821475.1 Lachnellula arida
AGGAGGAAATGCAATGTGCTGACTTGGTATGATGTTGGGACTTCTGTATGGTCTTTACTTTATCATCTGTTAGGATGGACGTGCGGTGAGGTGAGGGTGAGGTCAGCTTGACTTAACTCCGGTCCGGTCCGGCCCTGTTCTCGCTTATGCAACATGCTGACCCCACCTCCACTTCCCCTGCGCTAGCGGAAAAGGGGTTGGCGCTAGCCACACTTCTTACAATGCAGCCACACCTTCAACTTCCACATCGCGAACCTCATCCTCCTCCATACTCACCACTAGGCCCGGATATATCTGTATTTACGACTGAGAATTGCGACAATCATGCTTTGCTTATCTACACTGGCTGACCTGTCGAGCTAGTCGACGCAGCCAAGAGAAAGTTTATATATCGCGCTTTACGCCAACTTGGAGAAAATTGTGTTGGGCTATCACGGCTCCATACTGACATTATTGCTCTACACTACACTGCCCAATAGAAGAACAGAAGAACGCTCCAGACTGCTAAGCGTTTGTGATTGTAGCATGCCTCCGCAAAGTGCTCTGCTACGGTGGCTTCATTACGGGCGAGGGAAAGGAAAACCTATTGCGTAAATATTCGCCGATCGTCGGGCCTGGATGAGCAGCGCTTGCTACAGTAGCTTACAAGCAAGAAAACAAGTCTTGGGACTGGATCTTTGATGAATTTCCCAGCAAAACGCCGACTGCAATACGTACACGCTGGAAACATAATTCAGTATCAGGTGCTCGCGACTTTTATACCCTAATCATCGTACGTATGTTTCGTGTCCTCGTCGTTACTTTTCCATCCATTAGCTGTCCATACCCACCATCGGTGTTTATGAAGCCCATGTCTCGAAGGTATTCAATGTTCTGCCGCGCAGCGGCGACCACCTCTTGCATCTCCCATTCGCACCTGTCATTATCCGTAACTTCAGTACCGAGAGCGCCTAGGAACTGTTGTACTGGCCATAATGGATGCAGTTCTTGCTCCCGCGCCATGTCCTGCCTAGCAAGCTCAATCCACTCGTCCCAGGAGACTGTCCGCAGCCGCAGATTTAATTGATCCTCGACTGCAGCCCAGAAGGAACTAACCCAGACGCCCCGCTTGATGTGGACAAAGTTCTCATTACTCTTTCCTATCGCGTGCCACAGAATCGTCTCCGAGACGTGGCGGACATCGGACACTGAGAGCCACGATGTCTCTGACTCGATCGGGCGAGCTCCAAGCCGCGTCGCACACATAACGACCCTCCATAAGAAATCATCGGCATTTGCTACACCCGTGTACACATCGCCAATAATCTGGCCCGGTTTGATGGCCGAGAACTTCGTGCCTTGCCCGCAAGACTTGGTGGCAGCAGCGGTCACCAGTTTTTCTGACACATATTTGGTTTGGTCGTATCCGTTGGCTTCTTTTGCCTCTTCCTCGGTCCAGGTTCGGCTGTCCGTGATGAGGCCACCAGACACATACACAAAGCTCTTGATGAAAGGAGAGACCATTGCGGCTTGGAGAAGCTGGACCGTGGAACCAACGTTCACAGCCTTCAAACCGTCGTAGTTGGTGCTCCAATGCACTACTGCACCGTTGTGGATGATTGCATCAATAGTACTATCTGTACTCGGAAGACCGCACAACGCGCTCCATTGTGAATCATTCAGGCCTAGTCTTTCGGCCGAGAGGTCTCCATCCCAGACTTCAATTGCGGAAGCAAACGATTCCTTCCACCATCCAGCTATCTTGGCCGCTTTTCTCACCCTGTCCAGACCCTTCTGTTCATGAAGACCACGTACAAGCAATACGACTTTATCGAATGCGCGCTTCGTGAGTGTGTAGCGAAGAATCTGGGTTCCCAGGAATCCGGTCGATCCAGTAAGGAATACAGTCGACACAGTAGCTGTACGGCTACATTGAATCTTGCTGACCAGTAAGTCTATCTCACGTTCCAGGTCAATCGGTGTCGGCTCCTCAACAAAGTGGCCTCGCAGCAGGCTGTCTATCAGGGTGGCCAGTTCACGCAAGCTATGGTGCTGTCCGACTAGTCGTGGTATCCCAATGTTGATGCTGAACTGCTTGCGTATTGCTACAGCTAGCGACATGTTTTTGATCGAATCGCCCCCAATCTCCGCGAAGTTATGAATTGCAGTGATAAGATCAGGCTTGATATCAAGTAGCCTTGCCCAGATATCCCGCAACGTTTCCTCCGTATTGGTTAGTATAGCATCAGAAGCTGACGAGTTTGACGATAAAAGTGCCGGTGGGCTGTAGGTTTTACCCAATTCGCGAACCTTCTGTCGATCTGTCTTCCCTGTTGCTGTCATGGGCAGCTTTGCAAGAGGAATGTATGCGCTGGGAACCATATATGAGGGCAGCAATTTCGACAGCTCCTTCCGAAGGTTCGCTATCATCAGAACAGTATTCTCGTTCAGCTTGTCTCCCTCGTTGTCGTCGGACATTGCCAGGAAGACCGCCAAAGTCTGGCTCTGAGTAGTATCCGGGGTGATCACATCTGCTACGATCTGTGACACCGACTCGGTAGGAAGTAGTTGACGAACGTGGTACTCAACCTCTCCCAACTCCATGCGTTGGCCGTTGATTTTGACTTGAGTATCCTTTCGTCCAACAAACCCAAGAGAGCCGCCTGGTTTATAATAGACCAAATCACCCGTCCTGTATAGACGTCCACGGCGGCCAGACACTACTCCAGGAACTCCGTACAATAGCCATTTGGGGTCCTCGATGAAAGCATCGGCTGTCTTCTCAACATTGTTCAGATAGCCTGCCCCCACAATCGGCCCCTCAAGCCATAACTCTCCTATGGTCCCAATGGCAGCCAACTTGTCAGGAGCACGAGGTTGGACTACCCAAGGCAACGCGCCAACACCTATACCAATACCGGGGTCACCTACTTTGCTCCCAAGCCCTCCTATCTGGCCTGGATGGACTTTCTCCACTGTGCTCGTGACGGTACATTCAGCAGGGCCATATGTATTGTAGATCTCGGCACTGGACGCCGCCCATCTAGCTACATCACTAGCCTTGAGCGCCTCACCGATGAACAAAACCTTCTTTATGCCTTTCAATTTTGCAGGATCGAGCAGACGTCCGACGGTTGGTGTGAGATGTATGAAATTTGCCCGTAGTCGGTTGATGGAGCCGACGATGTCTACGGTGCGTTCGTCCTCCGAGGGGATGCAGAGACATCCACCGACGGTCAGTGTGTGTAGTATATTTGACCATGCAACATCGAAGGCGTACGAGGTGTAGTCGAAAACTCGCGAGGATCTTTCAAACCCGAGCTGTTGTTGGTGGTGTCGGATGGCGCTGCAGAAGTTGGCGTGTGTGATGGTCGCCCCTTTGGGAACGCCTGTACTTCCGGATGTGAAGACGATATAAAGGGCCGAAGAAGGGCTGACTGTCGGCAGTTGCGGAATCGGCTGGAATAGCTGGAACTGGTCAAAAGTAGTGCCCACTTCCACCGTTGGGGAATCGGTGATCTGGGCCGCAAGCTTCGCACATAACTTTGAGGTCAATATCACCTTTGCTGACAGTTGGCTGACAATACTCTTCAACCGGTGCTGAGGTAATGTTGAGTCCAAAGCAACAGACGCAGCGCCGGCTTTCATAACTGCAAGTATCGCAACTGGTACCCACATTGACTTCTCGAAATACAGTGGCACGATAGCACCTGGCCCAACCCCCAGTCCCGAGCTGACGAGGTGACCTGCTAGCAATGTGGAAAACTGATCGAGTTGGTCATATGTCAGCTCCCCATCCCATGCGCATACGGCGGTTGCGTCGGGGCTTTCGGAGACCCTCTCGGCAAACACGTTCTGAACACAGTCCTCCAGCGTATCCGGCACTGCTACGTTCCAGTTCCAAATGTCATTTAAGTCCTGCTCGCTGACTCTATTCAGATCGCTTATTTCTGTAGAGCCAGGAACAGAGCTAATTTGACCTAATATGTGCTCTAGCTGCTGAAGGAGCCGTGTCGCAGACTTTTCATTGACAACGGCCGAGTCGAAACTCAGCTGCATGTCTAAGTTCGACTCCGATATTTGGCAGGTAAGCATCATGGCATATGTGTTGAATGAGCCACCAGTTTCTTGCTCGATTAGACCGTTTTGAAAGACCGAGCTCTCGTCTGTACTGTCCTCGATCGATGGATGTATCAATAAAAGTGTTTGAAAGTCACACGCATGTTTGGCGTCCTGGCTGATTTGACGAATATGCTGCAAACCATATTGCTCGAATGGAATCATTTCCATTGCCTGTCGCTGCACCTGGTGTAGTAGTTCGTCAACGGTTCCGTGGACCAGGATTCGAAGTGGAACAGTGGCGATGGTGGGCCCTGCTACGTCCTCGATTCCTGGTACAGGAGCTTGACGGCCCGAAACGACAGCTCCAAATGCTACATCTGGAGAATCCACGTACCAGGAGACGAGCGTCGCCCAAGCCGTCCGAAGCGCCGAAGAGGGTGTGACGCCGGAAGCGGGCCAATGTATGCTATTGATCGAATGGTTGATGAGCTTATCTGCCTTTGGCTGGTACGTCTTCCCAGGGAGGGCAGGGAACTGCGATGCTTCTATTTCAGCAAACTGTCGCTTCCAGAAAGCGGTCCCGTCGTCGCTATGTTGGTCCACGACATATTTCACAAAGCTTTGGAGTGGAAGTGAGGATAGCTCTTCTTCGCCATCTCTATACGCCTTTTCCACCTCTTTTTGTAGTAGCGGCAGAGACCAACCATCGTATGTCGCATGATGCTGTGTCCATGCAAAGTATCTTTTGCCTGCTTCGTCATGTATGATTCCAAGACGTGATAAAGGTGTGCCTAAGCCCATCGCTGTCTCGACACCATCTTCCCGTGGTTCTTTCTCGGCATTCTCTCTATTTTGATATTCATGCAGAGAGGAGAAAGTCTGCCACTGCAATGCCTCCCGAAGGACAACCTGTACTAGGCCCTGGCCCGGTAGGTCAACGATACGGGTACGAAGTACGGAAGCTCTATCAGAGACCTTTTCCCACGCCTCCCGAAACCTCACTATGTCGATGTCTCGCTTCAGTTCAGCAATTTGGCACCCCACATAATTGCCCGAGCTCCTCGCGGTCATGGCCAACAGGCCTTCCTGGAGCGCTGTGCAAGGAAATATGTCCTCGATCTGTGAAGACTCCACATGCGAAGCGCCGACAGAGCACGACTCTGCCACCTGGCGACAAGCGTCATCCTTGTCTATCTTTGCCTTCAACAAGGAAAATGGTTGCACAGATTCTTGTCCTACTTCCCTCTGTGAGATGAGCTTGGCCATCTCACTGAGCTGTGGCTGACTGAAGATATCAGGGACCGTCAACAACATTCCCTTTCTTCCAATAGCAGTGGCTAGCCGTATGGCAGCGATGGAATCACCACCAAGGCGCAAGAAGTTGTCTTGTGTCCCAATGTCGCTCACTGGAAGATTGAGCACCGATGCCCAAAGATACCTCAGCTGTATTTCAGGTTCTGTAGTGGGTTCGATGTGCTGTGCAGGATTGGTGCCATACAAGGATGAAAGCGCTTTGGGGTCCATTCTAGCACCTATCTCACGGAGTGTCTTTCGGTCTGTCTTTCCGGTCAACGTCATTGGAAGTTCGGTCACTGGAACGTATACACTTGGGATCATGTGAGCTGGCACCTCCTTGGTCATTTCTCTTTCCAGGGTTTCAATAATCGGGATAGCTTCCTTTGTAAGTTCTTCCGCGCCCACCCCCGGCATTAGCAGAAAGGCGACCAATATCGGGCGTTGGGTGACTTTTGGCGTAACGACTTCGGCAATAACATCTGCTACCGCGGGCATGGACTGTAAAACTCGACAGATGTGATGTTCAACGTCACCTAGCTCCGTACGATGACCAAGAATCTTGACCTGAGTATCTTTTCTCCCGATAAAGATCAGCTCGCCATCAGAATTATAGCGCACTAGGTCTCCTGTTCGATAAAGCCGCCCGCGACGGCCCTCCACTCCTGGACCACCACGCAGTAACCAACTTGGATCCTCAATAAAAGCATATGCTGTCTTCTCGGCGTTGTTTATGTATCCCTTCCCAACTAGTGGCCCCTCTAGGAGCAACTCTCCGATCAAGCCGACGGGCGTAAGGACATCCTTGTTTGGATTGGCAACCCAGGTCGTTGATCCAGACGCCCATCCAATGCTAGCTTTGGTAGCATCACCGTTATTGACAACTCCCGTTGTAGTCACTGTACACTCAGACGGCCCGTATGTTATGATCGTAGTTTCAATGTCTCTAAGTTGTGGCAACTTGTCGAAATCTACGACCTCGCCGATGAGGGCAACAGTCTCAAGTGTTGGCACTGTATCCAACTCGAGAATCGCGGCGACCGATGGTGTGAGGTGTACAAAGGTCACCTGATTTTTGATCATAAATTTGATAAAATCATGCTTTCTCTCGTGTTCCGAGGGTATACACAGGCAACCTCCCGCTGCAAGTGTGTGGATGAGATTTGACCATGCTACATCGAAGGCATACGAACAGAAATCTGCAACTCTTACCGTCGGTTTAAAATGCAGAAAGTCTTGCTGATGCTTTACTGCTGACGTGAAATTCGAATGTGTCATCATTGAACCCTTCGGCTTGCCCGTGGTTCCAGAAGTGAACACTACATAGAGCAGGTCGCTCGGCTTGACGAAAGGCAATAATGTTTCAAACCCTCCATCGTCTCCTTGCTGGGCAAAGTTTGATATTGTCTCGTCCTGCACCACGAATGGTTCTCGTCCAGTAATAAGAGAGACCAGAGAAGCTGTTGAAGGGGCACATAAGATAATCCCAGACCCTACAGTCTCGATCATCGCCTTAAAGCGTTCCTTGGTCTGAGATGGATCGATTACCACACACGCCGCACCTGCCTTCATAACACCAAACTGCGCAACTGGCATCCACATGGATTTCTCAAAACACAATGGGAGCACATCTCCAGGACGAACACCCTTGTGGATTAGCTGATATGCCAATTGGGTTGAGAGACTGTCCATTTGAGCGTAGGTTAATTCGCCGTCCCAGGCACATATGGCAGTCTTGTTTGGATGTCGACAAACGCTCTCGGTAAACAAATCATGAACGCAGCCGTCTACCTCCTCGGGCACCTTCGCGTTCCAACTCCAGACTTGGCGTAGGTCCTCTGCAGTCATCATATCTAGATCGCTGATTTTCGTACTGGCCCTATCCACACGGCATATTTGATGCAGTATGTGATCGAAGTGGTGCGTGATTCGCAATGCGGCCTGCTCGCTGAGCATATTCGAATCAAACGCCATTTCTATGAGTAGGGAAGATTCCTTCACTTGGCAGTGTAGGGTGATGGCGTAAGTGTTGAAAGCGTCGAGACCGATCGGGTCAACATCAGAGACATCAACCCCATTGGTGTCCTGTTCATTTAAGCTACATTGCAATCCCATCCCTCCATCAAAGATAAGACCCCGACCGCTTGCTTCGTCATCCTCAATTGCGGGTTGCACCGCCAGCAACGATTGGAATTGACACGCGCGGTCAGCCTCCTCGCTAATGCGGCGAATATTCTGTAATCCCACTCGTTCAAATGGGACCATGTCGATAGCCTGCTGCTGCATTTTCTGCTGCAATGACTTCAAGGTTGTGTCTCCTTCAACCGAAACACGAAGAGGGATGGTTGCGGTTATGGGCCCAGCAAGTCGTTTAACCCCTGATACTGGGGCCCAGCGGCCAGGTACCACAACACCGAACACAGTATCGGATGACTCGCCATACCAAGAAAGAAGTATTGCCCACGCACATCGAACCACAATATCCGGCGTGATATCCCGAGGCCATTCTATGCCCTCAACATTCTGCTCGACCGATTTGTCTGCTCGAGGTTGATGATTGCCTATAGGCAAGCCGGGGAAATGTGTCGATCCGAAATTGGAGAATTGCTCTCTCCAGAATACCTCATGTGCGGTATTTCTGCCGAGATGCTTTTTTCCCTCAGCTGTAAAGGGTAGTTGATTGTCGTTGGGACTTGCGCCACCAGACATACTTTCAAGTTCACAGAAGTCGCCCATTTCGTCAATATCCCGTCAGTCCGTCTTGCCTGTGGTAATTATCAGGTGACTCTCGAGAGGGATATATATGGATGTATCAAGTTGACCTGAGTTGGTGTGTTGTCTTTTTAATACGGCTGCAGAATAAGTATTGTACTTGCATAAATGAACCAAGTCTATCACGCCTGTCTAAGCCTTGAAAGCCACTAGTTTAGTAACATCATTAATGCATTGTATTTGCAATCTAGTACCAATGTATTAAAGCGCTGCCTTTTTGTTTCCGCTGACAAGTCAGCCAGAGCTGCGGCTACGGTGCTTCGGTTTAGCGTTGCCGCCCAAACGCAAAGCTCACCGCGGCACAAGGGGTTGTTGCCTCTGCCGCCCAGAACCAAGTACACCGCACTTGACCCCTGTATGAGGGATTTAGCAGAGCGCCTGAGGCTTGCAATAAGCCTCTTGCTTACTTGCATTTTTCATAGTACGAAGCTGAATACCCCGCTCTCTACTCCGCCCAAAGCCAGCTGCAATTAGTCCAGTCTCTACATGCTACTCAAGCTCATGATCTTCAAGAGCGTCATTGTTAAGCCAGCTTCGATTTCTTTAGTCACTCAGTGTGTCTTTTCTTCGGGGGGAGTCGCTGTTTCAAGGTCTAGGTATTGTGTTTGGAAATAGTGTAGTTGTTCCTTAGATTATTCCTTGCAGTCAGAACCTCCCTCTATAGTAAATGCTCTGGCGCCTTTTGGGATGGAAGACAAGGTTTTAAGAGCTCTTAGCTATGAACTTGAGCACAGAGGTCCCTGGCCAAAAAGTTTACCAGCAAGAAAGCTTCATAATATTATCGTCTTTATTAGATTTACGTGGTGATAATGAGACGGCTGCTTGCAAGAGAATATCCACGTCTAAGTCAGCTCCTAGCGAAGTAGCAAGTGGAGAGAACGGTCTAGCGGATCGTTGAAGATCTATTCTGTATAGTAGAAGTAAACTTTGACGACTTGGACGATCTTGATAGCCGTAGAGTAATAACGAGGACGAATGAACTTGATGATGATTTTTAAAGCTCTTTGTATCACAATCGCCATAACTTGCTTCGGAATCAAACTCAAGATAACTGTTCCGTGCATCGATTTCTTAAAGTTATAGCTCGCTATCACAACTGCAACACTTAAAGCTAATCCAACTCTTTCACGTCATGAACCCGATATAAACCTAACATGTGTCTATTTTGAAGTAGCAATGATGAAATACGCCTCCGCTGTTCCTTGCCTAGCTGTATAAATCGTCAGCTTTCACTTTTCTCTAATAAAATCTCCACACCTGTCTCTGATCCGAAGATAACGTACCGGTACGCGTCTTATCGCCATTCACTTTATTTGCAGAGTTTATCTTCTTCTCTGATGGGTTGTATTCGCGATGTGCCGTGCTCTTTAGTAGCGACGTGGTGGATTTGAAGCTTGATGTGCTAACAACAGACGCAGCGTCGCTGTCTTGGGCCTTCTTGGTTTGGGTGAGGAATTCATAGTTGTAGATGGAGATCTTCTTGTGTCTAGGAGTTATTACTATATTTTTTTTGAGTGGAAATGGACTTGGAGGTACTTACTACCAAAGAAGTTGATATCTTGAAATGCATATACTGACTAGATGGAACTTCTCGGTATATATATAGCTTAATACACGAAGGGCGATTCTCGCATTTCTTTTTCTAGAGTCAATAAGTCTAGTAGCTGTAGATACTCTTACTAGCTAAGACGTGTATTATATTAGTATTACACCAAATATTTATGCTAATCGAATTATAAATTATACTTTATTATACGGTGAGACGATTAGCGAGCTGCTGTTTGCAGGGATTTGGGCCCTTGGTTTTAGCGGCTTTTTAACTACCTTAGGTAGTTCGTCGCTACCACTACTCGAGTAGTACCACACCACAAAAATCCTGCCAAACCCTTTATTGAATTCTGCTCTTTCTATACCCTCTTTAATATTTCAACCATCTCAGACCCGTACCGAATCCAAAGCGATGGCATCACTACAACAAGCAGACGAAGAAGACTACAATCTCCCAAGCGAAGAACGGCTCGGCCTTTTACAGCGCTTGCAGGATGCGTGTGGAGATGGACCGCCTCATTTCTGGGCAGCATGCCACTTATGTGACACGAAAAAGCTACTAGTCTTAGTCCAGATTGCTGAGATGAGTCCGGAAACTATCCATGTTATTGCGGGACAAACCCGTAACATGATTGGATGCTGTAAGTATCTAGTCTCATGTTCCCTTCCCTGTACCATAGCTAATATTTATAGGGAATCAATTTGACCGGACATTGTCACGGACAACAACACCGCGGCCAGAATCTGCAGCATCTGCAGCATCTTCACATCAGAGTTCGGTACAAGACACCGATTCCCCGCCTGCAAAGAGGCTTAAAACCAGCATATCTCGATCCAAGTCAGCACGAGATAACGTAAGCTTAACATGCTCTACTCCTTACTTTCTCGCCTTATTAATAATAGATTATAGGCTGAGCAACGAGATGGCTATTGCTGTGTGCTTACTGGTCAGCCATCTATTGATGACGCTCATATTTTTCCATTTTGCATGATACAAAAAGAGGAACCAGATGCATTTCGCACTAGACATAGCTTCTGGCACATGTTGAAAAACTTCTGGCCGAAAGAAAAGGTCGCAGCTTGGGAAGCAGAAATTTTCCCGCTTGGCACCCATAGTTCAGGTATCGAAACAGCCAGAAATCTGATTACGTTATCTAAAGATACCCACAACCTGTGGAACAGAGGTGCATTTGCCATCAAGCCAATATTAAAATCGGAGGATGATACCGCCCTCATAATCCAATTCTTTTGGCAATCAAAGCAAAAAGATATTCAACCCACAATGAACCTCCTCACTGCCCCACAATCTACCAAGGATCTCGACTCCAATATAGGGGCATTTGAGTCTAATAGCAGATCCTTCCTTGTCGATATGCGGAGAAGTCAACCCCAAAAGGTCAAATCCGGAGATATTTTCGAGTTGAAAACAGACGATCCGGAGGCGAGACCCCTACCAAGCTTTGGATTACTTGAGATGCAATGGTACCTTCAGCGTATCACTGGTATGGCAGGTGCAGCAGATGTAGAGGAAGATTGGGGAGAGGGAGGCTGGGATGATGAGATCGGAAATCCAGGACTTGACGAAATTGGTGGGACATCCTTTATATCTGGTGATCCCACCTCAGATCCTGTTGCCCCAGGCACCGAGTATATACTCCCTCTTATGGAGGGATCCAAGAATTATATTGAGGGGGTACAAAGAGAGGAAGGGCAGAAGGGAGAGTGGGAAATTACCTAGTTGCATGTTTTCTCGCGTCATTTTCTATCGCAACTACTATTAGAGGAGATACGAAGTAGAATCATGTAGGTCTAACTAGCTCGTCAACGCCTCCGCGATAGCTAACGATCCACTAAATTTGGGAATAAAAGGGGTGTTTAGTAATATGGTAAGAGCTGAGTAAGCCGCGGGGTATATTACATACTCCATACGGGATCGAAAATGCGATGCAAGGGTCTGTCTTACTTTTAGCTCTGCCGCCCAAATCTGACGACATAAGACAATTATCCTTACAGATCAGGATACTTAGCGTTACCGCCGAGAGTACAGGAATCGATGAAGCATGTGCATTATACCGAGTAAAGCGGCCTCTACGATAGGATCCAAATGCGAAAATCAGGCGATCGCATGTTAGATGAGCAATCTCTTGACTCCTACATGCGATCCAGAGTTCCCACAATCCACTCACGCTCTATTTGTCTACCAGCTCCCATGTAATAAGTAGGTCGATTTTATGTTGCCTTGTCTGCGCTAGTCAACAGAATTGTATATCATATTGACCTGATGCTGAAACGCAAGCAGGCCATGGAATAATAAAGTCTGGCACTTGATAAGTGAGTCTGTTTATTAATTTTAGAGCAAACATGGCATATGAAAAGTCATGGCCAGAGGCATCGTTGAGCAGTGGACAAGACTATACAAATACGTCAGTGGTCATCATTGGAGCCGGCATTGGAGGCATGTGCATTGCCATCGATTTGATGAAACGCAATAATTGTCGAGATTTTGTCATTTTGGAACAGTCTGCCGGGATCGGCGGTACCTGGTAAGAAAATACTAACCATCCTCATGTAATTGAAGTCAGTGTCTAACCAATGTTTCATAGGCACGACAATACGTATCCCGGCTGCGCTGTCGACTTGCAGTCCATTGTCTACAGCTACAGCTTTGCCCAGAACAGCGATTGGAGCCGGGATTTCCCAGGCCAGAAAGAAATTCTTTCTTATCTGACCCGTGTGGCGCAAGAATACAAGCTCTACGAGCACATCCGGTTCAGCTCCACTGCTGAAGTAGCGACTTGGGATGACGAGCTCAAGAAGTGGAGGACGAATGTCACGGTTGCTAAAGGCAGCAAAGAAGCCGAGGCCAGTTCCAACTACACGATTTCTAGTGATTTTTTTGTCAGCGCTGTTGGCCAGCTCAGTCAACCAAAATGGCCGGAAATTGAGGGCATGGATAGCTTCAAAGGGAAGAGTATGCACAGTGCTAGATGGGACTGGACATACGACTTGAAGGATAAGAGAATCGCCATTATAGGCAGTGGTATGTCTGCGATAATAGCAAAGCCTTTATGATTGAACTGACCATTTTTCTTCGTTTAGGGTGTAGTGCTGTTCAGATCATACCTGAAGTCGCAAAGGTGGCGAAGAAAGTATCGGTTTTTCAAAGAACGCCCCATTGGATCGCGCCTCGCGGGGACTTCGTGATATCAGGGTTGAGGAAAACGCTTTACCGCTACTTCCCTTTTGTTCAGCGGTACTGGCGCAGACGTTATATGGGCATCAACGAAGCAGAGCATGCCTCAAACAACTTCCCTAACCACGAAGAAAATAAGAAATTGACACAAATAGCTCTAGACATGATGCACGAACAACTGCCCAATCAGCTTGAAATGTGGGAGAAGTTGACACCCAAGTATCCGCTCGGCTGTAAACGAGTTGTTGTCTCGGATTCGTTTTACCCTGCATTGAATCATCCCAATGTTGAGCTTGAGACGAGGGCTATCCATAGTATCAGCGACCATACTGTGCGTGTTGTCGGCACAAGTGGACAGCCAGAGGACGTGGAATCTCACTATGATCTCATCGTCTACGCAACCGGCTTTCGAGCCAGCGAATTTCTGTATCCTATGAAGATATACGGCCGGAACGGTCGCGCCTTGCACGAGATGTGGAAGGATGGCGCTCGGGCGTACCTAGGCACCTGTGCGGACGACATGCCGAATTTTGGGATCGTGCTTGGACCCAACACTGGCTTGCTTCATAACAGCTTCATTCTGATTATCGAGGCCCAAAGCAGGTATATTAACGGCTTGATCAAGCCGGTGCTGGAAGCCCGAAAGCAGGGAGGGGTACTTAGCCTGAGACCACGCCCGGAAAAAACCGAAGAGTACAATGTGAAGCTGCAAAATTTACTGCAAGACTTCGCCGCAAACGACGTCCGATGCACTAGTTGGTACAAAACCGAGTCGGGGCGAATAACCAATCTTTGGCCAGGCCTTGTCCTGGAGTACCAGCAGCTGATGGAACAAGTGAACTATGGGGACTATGAGTCTGAGGGGTCTTCCACGAGCATTGTACAAAAGCGGCCTTCGTACAAGGTAGGCCGCGTGGTTGAAGAGGCGGGAGCCTTGGAAAAGCTGTCCTTGACGACCATTGCGGTTGCGGTTCTTGGAGGGTTTTTGATGCGAAGATTGATCGCACTCATATAAGATTTGCGGACAGAACTTCTTGGGCTAGTCAACCTCTCCTTATTGTGTTGGAATTAGTGAATGGACATTTGATAGTACTAGTACGCGCTAGCGCCATATACTTTTGTAAATAACCTCGCTCCTCCCTTGCGAACCTTTCTTCTCTTTGTAGTCAGTCTATTTCATCAAACCGTACTGTCCTCGTCGTACATCCATACAGTGATTAGTAAATTTGTCTCTAGCAATAGCTTATCACTCAAGCTATATTAGCCCTTTTACATTATTACCTAAACCCGATATTATAGTGCGCCCAGGCTATATGGCTTCTTTATTACCAATAGGTATGGAAGATGCTTCCTCTCTATTTTAGGGCATTCATTCCGAAAATGGATTAATATTCTCGCCCTTCATCCATTTATAAATAGTATGTGATAACGCCACTTAAAGAAGAGTAAGTTGGCTTAGTTTTACTAAGAGACTACTCTACTAAATATAGTAATATCAAAACTATACTATACGCATAAGGAGAACTATAAGAAAATACGGGTAAAGTCAGGGTATAGTAAGTATAGACCAACTATATATGTCTCACGTTGCGAAATAGCCAAAAACACTACGCTAAGAGAAAATAAAACGTGAGGTTAGAATGGTTATAACGCCAAGCTAATGCAAGTTACAGGGTGGCTGGAATAGATAGGGCCAAAGAGCTCTATTTTCTATTGCCTAGAGCTATTCAACCGAGTAGGACATACTCACCCCGGCTTTTCATAGAACAAACCCAGTCATAACTGCATGTGCCAGTTTTCCTCGACTCCCAGCATTCTTGCATGATTTTGAAGGCCTCAACGCACGTCCCGACTGTTGACTGCGTGATGTGTGCTGCAGACACAAGGTCTCGAAAAAGATTTTGTTGTTCGTCAACTGCTAAGCATCCGGAAATACAGAACGGCCAAACCACATTTCGTAACAATTTCGGGTCCGTTAGACTTTGAAGAGCGTCTATTGTTTTCGAAACGCTTTCCCTGATCTCCGGAAGCTTAGGATACGCACCTGAGACAACTACATGAAGGTAGGTGATAGCCGAGAGAGCAAATATTCTCGTAATCTCAGTGTTACTAGAGTCTGCTAAAGGCTCATTCTCGATCCTTGCTAGTCTCCTCCGTAGGCGCTCCTCAATTTGACTACCACGTTTCGTAAGCTCTGTTAGACTTAATTTATGAGCCTTCTTCTCTTCCTCCCTCCACTTGTCTAGTAATGAGACTTCGAAAACAAAGACCATAGCCCAGTTACTACAGCCTGTCAGATTTGCCAGGTTAATCTCGCCCCTTTCGAGCATGAGCTTGTGATCCAATGCCAAAAAATGGCTTGACCGAGTTGAGGCACACGAGAGAATGTCCATCGAAATAAAAAAACCGAGCAAAAAGCTGATTGAGGTATAATCCTCAGGATGAGGAATTACCGTATCCTGCTGTTCGTTCATGTGGTATTCTCTTGCTGCAATTGGCGCTAACTGTGCTTGCACGAGCGGTGGAACTAGGGCCGTTGCTGCCCTAAGATGCACATGCCAGTTGTGTTTGCCGCCATTAAATAACTGTTAGATAGAATTATTAGCATGGAAGATAATACTAGGGAGAAGCAACGTACTTCATAAAACAAGAGGAGGAGAATAGAAGTAAGGACTTCGATATTGTGGGCTAGACCGAGGTTTCCGCCCCATGTATCGGATCGTGCGAGGCTAACTTGCATTTCTTGGAGAGCTAAGTCATAGTGTCTACCTCTTACTCTTATATGATGAGCGTTGCTATGCTGCGAAAGTGTCGACTGATGATACTCGCTCAAAGCAAGAGCTGCATGATAGGCCGATTTAACCCTCTTGAGGATAGAAAACAGCCAACCCCTCCCTCGCTGATTGGTGGGGAAATAAAAAGGACAATGAACATAGAAAACGTGATCAAAGTAGTACATGAATAAGGTATCTTCCACATCCCCACACAAAATTGCATTGCTTGGTCCGGCCGGTTGGGAGACATGGTAACCTGAAGATGACTTTTCTTGAGTGGGAAGCAACGAGTCCGCTTCATTGCTATATGTAGATGCCACTGATGAGTAAATATCATGGTGGGATGGGTCGTACAATGGAGCCTCCATATTTGCTTCAGGTTGGACATCTTGCCTGGAGACATCGGTGGAATTCTGGGTGTCTCTTTGATCTATGCCAGGCGATATACTCATTGACACTCTTTGGGAAGCTTCGGGGGAATGCTGGTTATATATGGACATGCCAAATGTTTGATCGAAGAAGCATTCCGCTGGGAAATCAGCGCCGTGGAATGGTTCACTCCATATCGACTCGCTAGAGGTATACAAATCTCCGTCTATGCTGGGAGGCTGGAGATTGTTTTCGGGCGCAAGCCTACTCTGCCAGAGAGTTTCTTGTGTTGGGTCTGAAAGAGGAAGCCTTGATATGGCAAAATTCCTGGCGGCCAGTGGGTTTAATTGAGGTCTAACGTCTTGAGGTGAGCCCAGTAACTTTTGCTGTCGTATATTCGACTTGATCTGGCTGATAATAAGTTTCACTTTGCGAGCCTGTTCCCTCTCTAACTCTCCTCTGTCCATCCAGTGAGGCCTTGGCCCGTATCCATCACAGTCTAATTGAAGAGAAGCGCATTTAACACAGGAAGGGCGATTCTCGTCGCATTTCTTTTTTCGGAGTCGACAAGTCCAGCAGCCATAGATGCTCCTACTGCCTAAGGTGTGTACCATATTAGCATTACAATTAATATTTATGCTAATAGAATTAGAAATTATGCGACGATAAACTTACTCATAGCTGGTCTAGTTACTGGTTTAGCATTCTAATTCTTAGAAAAATCCAGAGTTGCTAGATGAGGGCAGTTCAAAGTAATAGAGCAAGTAGGTGCGGTTCCAGTTGAACCAGTGTAGCTAAAAGTTAAACCAGTGTAGGATTCCACATTAAGTTAAACATCCGTGCTTCTCTACGGAGGTAGAGGCCAAAAGTTGTATCAATAGAGGACCCCTGTGCTTAAGTCCGAAGTAAAAATATCACCCAAATACACCCCTGCAATGACCCCTGGTGACACAACTTTCAGCCTATACCTCCGTACACTGGCTCAGCTTTACGGAGTAGCGAATTAGGGGGAGAGAGGTGGGGCGGCGCGCGCGCACTGCATAACTAGATTATAACAAAACTATACCTAATAAAAGTATAAGTGAGTATATACTAAACATAGAAGCATTTGCTAATACTAGTATCCTTATAATAACTAACTCCTTAACCTATAGATATTATTATAGTAAGCATATACTTTAGCGAAAGTGAAGACTTCCTACACTAGTTCAACTGTAAGCTCCAAGTAGATCAAAGTTAAAATCTGAAGCGGTGTATATTATCACCAAATCTGTAATGCAAGGATTGTATGCATTTTACTAGGCTTATATGGACTCCGGGTCGGAAATGTTCTTAATCTAGTATAAAATAGGGCTTTTCGCATTTGATCTGCAAACAAAACATAAATGGTCTATCCAGGGGTTTTTTTAGCTCATACATACCTTGTTTTACCTTAGCCACATCCTGATTTTAAGTGGAAAGTTGCAAATTCAGTGGCAATAATCCATGCCTAGGAATGTGTTTATCATAGGTTTTGATAGACTTCGACATAAGAGTATAGTCTATAAACGATGAACCTCTAGGGGCCGATTGGCTATCCCCTCAACTGGCTAGAGCATATTTAGCATTCGTAGCCTTGCAGCTACCGGTAGCCAGGCTCGTATAATACCCACGATTGTGTAACATATAAGCTGATGTCTGACATAGAGAGCATAAGCTGATGTCTGACACAGACCTGGGACCTGGGCACCCGGGTGCTACCCAGAGGTTGAGATCAAGCATTTACGTAATAGCTGCGCAATGTATTCCTAATCTATAAACGCTTATTTGGCATTCGCAAGACAAAGATCGATCCAGGCTAAAAGAAATCGAAGCTTCTCGCTGAAACTCATGGAAAACGGCCGGTCCTTCTCCCGTCTTACATATCGTAGTGCAGCTCGGCCACTACTCTACTCCGTGCGGCCGAAAAGTAATTCGAGCCCCATTTATTTCGCTAGGAATAGTACTTAGATCTAGCAGATCACGGTTTATCACCGTAAATCCTCACTGTAGAAAAAGCGGGGCTCGAATTACTTTTCGGCCGCACGGAGTATAGCGCAATTAGAGATTCTCGAACTTACTCCGTACGTACACTTCCAGTGAGTACATACCGCTGTACTAACTAATTTGTAATAGCGAAACTCTTTCAAATATACAACTTTGTTCTTAACGTAAACTTAAAAATACCTGTACTTAGAGAATTCAATATTCGCTAGGTAGAATAATATAATGATATTGTCTTCTCGTTATAGCATAGTTGTAAAATGATATATCCTGCTCCAAATCCAAATTTGTACAAACTAATATGAATTGGCGCTCCCCACATATAGATGCGGATAAAGCCGAGCTGGGGGTCTAACTAGCTCGTCAACGCCTCCACGATCTCTTGTAGGGCTTACAGTATGACGTGCGCTTAAGGCATTCTTGCGAAGATTTCCTCCTATGAAAAGGTCAGCGGAAAATTCCCCGATCAGAGTGTAATATCTATAGCGCTTATACTTCGTATTTGCGGCCGCGGAATCAGCGCTAAAGCGGCCAAAGTTGATGGTCCGGACGTAACCCCCTGTAACCCCAACCAATGATACACGCAGTGTCGTTCAGATTACCTATAGCGAGATTTTAGGGTGGTTCGGGACCGTTAACTCCTACAGTACTTTGCGGGCAACTCCACAATTAATACTACGCGTACAAGGTCTTATACGCGATTTAGTTGCTTTTCTTGCAGCTCGGGCATATAAGCGACATCAGATTTGGCCTGTGCGGCTGTAACAACGTGTATATATCGCGTGCTAATTGTGGAGTTGCTCGCAAAGTCCTCCTGGAATTATGGGGTGATTCCAAATCGCATAGACTTTCTCTGCTGATGACCCATCATAAGTAAGCCGCCATAAGTAAGCAGAATAAAGTTATTGCGAACTATGATTACTCATGAAACAAGCCTCCCCTTTGTCTGAGCTATTAGATTTGCATTTGACTAAGAGTCCCAGCCTAGTATGTGATGTGCGATGGTACCTTTGAAATCTTCAAGCCACATTAACACATAAGCTTTCTAGTAAGTCAGCCCGCATCGCCAAGTCCGAACCCCTGAGCGTAAGCGAGGTCGGGCATACGAGTAATCAATAACGGATGAAGATTCTCGGAGGTTACCACCAAATCAAATCAATTATAGCCCAACCAATTAGCCAGCTAGCTACTTAATATAGCAGATCAGAGATTTGGGGATTACAAAAGGCTCAATCCATAGCTAGCTAGAAGTGGGGTTATAACCTAAGTAAGTGAGGAAGCACCTGTGTAACTACCAAAGTGCCAGAGGATATTCATTAGCCATTTCAATTATTCTTTCAGTGTATATGCATTCGCATAGAGCAAGAAGACACAAATTCGGCTCTCGCCTGTTCCAAAACTCTCCGCTTTCCCTGCTGAATATGCACTAAACCAAGGTCACAATCGTCCAACATATAGCCTCGCCGCTGCAAAACCAGGAGAATCGTTTCCCATATTTCGTAGAAAAGTTTCTACAGGAACCGCAGACCTAGCCTTCAAACGAAGGCATCACCTACAACGGCAAATTCAAACGCAAGGGTGACAAGAACCAATAGCCCGGTTATCGATCCATATACAATGACCATGTTGGGGTCCTCGGCAGCAAACGATACACCGACACCCATAACAGCGCCCAGGGCGCTGAAAAGCAGGAAAACAGCCTGCACGATCGACTTCATACTTTCTGGAGCCCGCGTATAAGCAAGTTCGGTCCCTGCAACGATGGCAAGGATTTCTCCCAACGCGAGAAATACGTAAGTCGGCGTTTGGATTCCAATGTTAACGTTGTTAGGTCTGTTCCCGGAACCGCACTTCAATGGATGGTCGAAACATGGTCCACTTATGTATATGAGGTGTTGAATCCCTGCTGAGTATGCCATTGCAACCGCGGCACATAAAAGCCCCACGGCGATGCGGTGCTGAGGCGTGAAGTTTATTTTTCTCTTTGCTAGGAAGGGATAAATCCAGCCTTGAAAGAGGGGCAAGAGGACCATGACTGCGATTGGATTCAGATTATACATAATGTCATTGGGTAGACCGTGAGTCTGCATCTGGCCTGCTTGCGCCACAAGGCCGCTGTCCATGATATCTATGCAGAGCATTAAAGCCGGGAAAGGAAGGCTGCCGAGAATAGTTAGTTGTGTTTCGTAATGCTGGTTAGTAGGTTTGGTTAAATCTAATGAATATCTTACAACACTAAACAAGCTCGAAGTGCGGCCTTCATTTCAGTCATCATGATCTCATCTTCATTTGGATTTGAAGAGCCATCTTGTTGAGCAGACGATTGTCTTACACCTCCTATTTGGTTTTGCTGGCGATAGCCTGGGGCTCGGCGACGTAATGTTTTGAACGCAGACGTGAGAACGTTTCCCGCCGGTGGTGCCCTTACTGGAACCTGTTAGCGTCGGACTCACTATGATTATCAGAATGTGACGAATTGCTCACTGAAATGTGTAAACCCAGCTTGGAAAGTCGCTGCAGAGGCGACGATCAAGCAAAGACCAATTAGATAGGCAAACCCAAAGCCCCTAGTCTTTTCCGTTATTGTTGTTACGATACCGGCCAAACCCCCGACGTTAATCATCCTGTTTAATTATTCATTAGCAAGGCCTTGCCGTAGCAAACGCAAGATAGGACATACCAGTAGTTAACATTATAAATAAACTGAATTGTAAGTTCACGGCTCGTCACAGCTGATTTCCCATTCTTCAAAACCACAATTTGGGGTTCTTTTTCAGGGTACTGGTCAACTGTTGATAATCAGCGCTTTTCAAACATCAAAATAATTGAGTTCCTAATGCCTACTTAAGAATACTGTCATATTTGGTCTCACAGCTCCTACGCCAAGGCCGATAAGAAGAGCAGCCACTATGAAACCTGGGAGGCCGCCTGTGCCATAAACCCGATGCGAGAAAGCCGTAGCGGTAAGGACGGCTAGTCCTAAGATATAAAAGCTAAACTATTAGTTTCTTCTATAAACGAGGGATGGTCTGTAACAAACTACTAGATCTTACATATATCCAAGCTGGATTGTCCTACGACGGCCGAGCCAGCAGTCCGCCACCAGTGCCCCTACCAGAGGTGTAGAGTAGTTGTATATGAACCAGATATAAATTATCATCACTGCTCTTGACTGCCCCAAGCCAAGAGCTCCTGGGCGAACGGAGTCATGAGAAAGTTGAAGGTAATTTTCTGCAAGTTTTGTTAGCCCAATGTTTTATGTCAGTTTACATACAGGACGACACACGGAAAGGCTGGCTGGAGCCATAAAATGCTGCTCTCTCGAAGAAAATAACGCCTTGTATAAGCCATACACGAAGTGGAACGTGGTTTCTCACAGCTGGGAGATGCTGGTGGCTCAAGTCCGTGGACTCCTCCGGTTGGGAATCAAGCTCCGTTTTCTCAGCCATGCCGTTGAAAATCACAAGGTCTCGGTGCTAATATATTGGTCAAAGAGTAGTCGATCGACTTCGTTCAACAACGTATTTATATGAGCAAAACAGGAACAAAGAGTTTAATGGGAGCTGGTTAAAGTTCAACAGCTGCGTGATGAGATTACACCCAATTAAGGTAGCTGACAAAATGAACAACCTCAAGCTAGATGAGAGTACACTGCTTGCATGTACAGATATTACAAAATGGGGCTTTGGCACTAACACTACTTCCTATATCCAAGGCTGCTTTACTGTTACTTATTGTTTGGAAGGCAATTAATAACAATCTCATTCTTAAATTAGTCACAGGGGAGGAAATCAGAAAGTGCGTGGAGATGTATTAACCGCAAACGGTATAATTGGTAAATAGTAAAGCGGCATTAGAAATATTAGAAAGTACGAGTATTAGTACTAGGTACTCTAAAAACGCCATTTTACCACCAAGGCGCTATAATCCATTTCTTCCCCTAATATATCATGACTTGGCCAGATTCCTAATACGGAGGGGAGCTCGGAATTTTCTCATGCTGCTAATGTAAGAATGATCACAGAATGTACAAACGGAAACCCGAACAGAGCTTGACCTTCTCTGATGTAAGCAGGTAGCAAGGATCTGGTGGATGTTTAGCGTTGCCGCCGGAACCCAATCTGATATTTACGTAACAAGGTAGCATCTAAATAAGGTACAGTATATTATCACCTGATCTGCATTTGAAGGATTATAGAATAGCTAAAGCAAGTTCTTGATTGGCTAAATAGATCTTTGGATATGATCGTTGATGCCTAATTTAGAGACTAAACCGCGAAACGACTTTATACGCTAGAATAAGAACATTTCCGAGAGCCGGAGTCCATATACCTCCGTAAGCCTGGTAAAGGCACACAATCCCTGAGATGCAGATTTGGTGATAATACCTTGTAGCATTACTACCAAGCGGTGCATCTAGAAGTACTCGGGTATGTACGGGCATCTGACACACGTCACTGCTGTATCCAATAATATGCTTTTTCGTGGAATATCAATATAAGCTTTGTTAATTCAGGCACCCCGCATAGCGGCATAGCGGCAACGCTAGGAGCTTACGTCCGTAGAGACTCGGGGGAACTTTAAGTGTCGTCAAAAGCTGCGCGGCAGAGCCACGAATCCTTCCGGGAGGAACCGTGGAAGTTATGTTAGGGCGCGATGAATACTCCGTATAGTAAGCGAGCCGCCAGAACCACCGCACTTAATGTCTCCTTTGGGCCGTCGAGTCGACAATTAGTGAACGTCACCGAACACCGGGTGGAGACTAATGTTGTGACACTAGAAGAGTCTGCCAAAGACATGGTTTCGATTATTGGTGGAGCGAACTTTGAATCTTGGTATGCACGAGTAATTTACTTCGTAGTACGCAGAATCCTGCGGATTACCCTGGACCCAATCAGACAGGTCTCTATCCGGCGAACAAATAAACGTGCTATACTCCGTATATCACGCTTCTCGAGTGATTGAAAAGTGCCTACTTCTTTTTCACGTAGACCACAGGGTACGCAGGCTGTTAAACAGCCGCTGTTTCATTTTAGCAACTTGGAGACTAATACGAGTTGTAAAAGGATACGTAGTTATTGTATTAGTGACGGTCTATTTCTCACAGATCTGAGTCTGAGCGACAATATATCCTAATAATCCCCTGTTCAAGATCTGTGCTCTAAACCTATTTGCTAATTCCTGTCTTTGACTTATTGGTAAAAATAATTAATTCACCAGCTAATATCATGTATACCCACATTTTAGAAGGTATTGTCTTTTATAACAATGACAAAAATCTTTTTGTTATAATGCTTCTACTACTATACTGCAACTAGGCGTTGCGAGTTCAGCGCTTGAGAACGGCAGGAATAAAGTATGAGGTAGCAAAAACATAAGCTATTTCTATGCTTTGTCATATTTGAAGTTACAGGCGTTGCTGGGCATTCTGAGTTGTTACAGCAAGCCAATTATACTCTGTCTAAGAGGTGTATTGTATATTTGCATTTACAGGGGGATATGGCCAACTCTTATGCATGCGCAACGATGGCACAATGCGTGCTGTAGAAAAACTGAATGTCATATAGATATTCTAGCCAATTTTGAGTTAATAGGCCGGTATCCAGCGTGAACTTCGCTCCGAGCATTGACATCCATGTACCCATAACACAGATTTATTACGTGGATTCGGATATGTATTGACATAAAGCGTTCGCTATTTAGTTTCTGCTTCTAAGAAGAAGTTTGTAATTCATCTAGGACCCATTTCACTCCATCGACAACAATATCCGGCTGAGTTAACTGGACAAAGTGTCCACTCTCGTGTGCAAATACAAGCTTACCCTTTGTAGAGAGCTTCAGCCATTCTTTCATGAGACCCTCATTCTTCTCATCGGCCGTCCTGATCAACTCTCTAACATAGCTCCTCTGCTCCTCGGTTCCATTCCCCTTCGCAACGCCTGCCTTATACAACCCACTCCAATCCCTACTCCGCATGCCCCCAATCACATAAACCGGTTTGTCTCCAACTAGCGGCTGCCTTTTCCCTAGCTCCTTCTTCCGCAGCGTCTCAAAACTCGGTACGTACTCCTCATACTCCTCTTTCTGCTCCTGTAGCTTGAACTTCTTCGTCGCTTCGTCACTCACAAACGCATCCCACTCCTCCTGCGTCAACTTGTGCTCCGCCTTAATGCCCTGGGCAGAGTATGCATCGACGCCCTCAGAGATAGCTAAGAGATTTGCATCCCCCGGGTTCAGCACTTGTAGCGCGGTCTCGTAGTTGGCGTCGACGAGCACCAGGCCAGCGATATGCGGGCCGTTTCCCGTAATGACGACGAACTCGTTTATGAGCACGCCGGCCCAAGAGTGCCCAACAATGATTAACGGGTTCGAAATGGGAGCCTTTTCGATCAGACGGGAGAGTTCCAGAGCGACGTTCTCGGCCGTGGGCGCGAGCGGCGAGAGCTCGGAGCTGCCATAGCCGGCACGGTCGTAAGTGTAGCTGCGCAGCGAAGGAGGGAGCAGCCGTGTCACGGCCGCCCAGTTAAGGCTGCTGCTTGCCACGCCTGAGACGAACAGGACAACTGGATCTTTGGAGCTGCTAGGTTCTGGACCGTGAGTGTAGAGGGCGAGGGAATGAGTGCCGATGTTGACGAGGGTGAGGTTTGAAGGGGGGGTTGAGACGGACATTATGGTGTTTATGAGGCTATGAGTTTCTAAGGCTCCCGGAATTCCTAGTGAGGTGTTCTGTGATATATAAGTCAGCCGCCCCGGCACTAGTGTAGTGTGGTGGTGTGAGGAAGTGGTACTGTAGAGTGATGGAGAGGTCTGGGCTACGGGGAGGATCCTACGGAGTACGGGGAGTTTACTTCGTATAGGTCGCGCTTCACCGGGGGCAAGAATACTTAGCGTTGCCGCCTGATACCTGGACAGTATCCAAATATAGAGTAGTAGGTGCTTTGGAGCCAAATATAGTAAATTTACTTCGGAGCAAGGTACCGTACCGTGGAGATTTGGGTTCGTTCACGTGATGGGGCTGGTCCTAAAGTAGTTTAGCGTGCATCGAACCTATCTCAGCTCTCAGCAAACAATCGTAGGTCTCAGCAAAATCAAAGTCTTCACCTCAAATCGAACAATCCCCTGCACATTCGCACCACATACAGGCGGGCGGCAACGCTAAGCATCACAGTATGAGGCGTGTAGAAGACGGCGGGCGCCGAGCTTACAGTATGCTTATGTTTAGTGCCGAGGGGAACCAGGTCCAAGTCATTTGCACTCCCAGGACCATCCCATGGTGCAGCACGGAGCTGTATAACAGATATTACTATTACTATAGATATAAGTAAGTACATCTCAGATATGCGACTCTCTTCGCCCCTTCAAAGAAAGAGATTTGAATACTTGACAATTCTATCAACATGGCGATTGCTGCGGAATTATTGTCAGATCAACAAGCCGATGTCCCAGAGGAAATTCAGATTGAAACCGACGGATGGGCCCCATGGGTCGCAGTTTCTGGCAGTTTGGGACTTCTACTATCTGTATATTTACGAACCTCAACACCCTTGTTTCATGTACGCACCAGTACATCTGGGCAACTCTGGGATGCCAGCCTTCAAGTCAATCAAGATTGCAGTGCGCACGACTTTCTCAGAAACATTGAAAGATCCCATCATCAGAATATCGCATTGCCAGACGCATTGCATACCTTCTGGCTGTGTACAGACAGCTTGGAGAATTGGACTACTTCCAGTGAGGGGGCTTCCAGTTCAGTTCGTGGAAGCGGGCCAGAAAGCTCTGCTGTCCCACGTCAGATCCTATGCACGGTAAAAGAGTCAGGGGGGTTCCTTTCGCTACTTTTGGAGATCAGCGGAGAGAGCTCTCAGACCACAGCAAGATTCCTCAGTCAAATGGTCCACGTCACCAGACAATTGCTGGTTGCGACGACTGATGGGCGCACACTGCGGGACCTGGATTTGATCTGTGATCTGGATCGGCGAGACCTGCAGCGATGGAACCAGCAACCCCCTTCAACTATAGTATCAACAGTCCACGAAGTATTTGGACAGAGAATGCTTGAGAGCCCAGGATCACAGGCTGTGGATTCTTGGGACGGCGGGCTTACATACGAGGAGCTTGACTCCTTGTCCTCACTTCTGTCCTCCATATTGCTTGAGGCCGGAGTCCGTTTGGGGGATTGTATTCCTCTTTGCTTCGAAAAAACGCTCTGGACCGTCGTGGCGATGCTAGGCGTTCTTAAGAGTGGGTGTTCTTTCTTGCTCATGGATGCCTCGCACCCCACAAGTCGATTACAGACATTATCGAACGAAGTCAAGGCCGCCGTTGTACTCAGCTCATCCGCTCAAAAGGACAGAGCAACCAATCTGGCATCCCGAGTCATTGTTGTATCCGATTTATCATTGCAAGCTCCTGCGGCAAACGAGCTTCAGCAGGTTGAAGTTAGTCCCTCCGCTGTGGCAGTTGTCGTCTTCACGTCAGGATCTACGGGCACACCAAAAGGGATTCAAATCGAACACCAGTCGATTTGTTCCAGTCTGCTGGCTTTGGCCAAACTCTCCGGCATAAGCAACAGAACTCGATATTTCCAATTCTCGTCTTACGCATTCGATGCCGCGTACGGAGAGATGCTCATCACGTTGATCAGCGGCGGTTGCATCTGCATTCCTTCCGACGGAGATCGTCTGAATAGCTTGACAGAATCAATATGCACTCTCAATGCTAACACGGTCCTGCTCACACCTACCGTTGTGCGATTACTGTCACCGTCAGACGTCCCCTGTCTGACAACACTGATTTCCGGCGGAGAGCGGGTAACGCAAGATATCGTGGGGGTATGGGGAGGTACACTAGACTTAATTGTGGCTTACGGTCCTGCGGAAACTACAGTGGCATGCGTCGCCAAGAAAGCCCTTCCTGTGGACGATGACGCTATAAGGATTGGGCTTCCTGTCAACTGCCGTGCTTGGATTACACTCTTGGACAACCCGAACAAACTTGCTCCTATAGGAGCTATAGGGGAACTAGTGGTGGAAGGCCCGGGAGTTGCACGGAATTACATTAACAATCACTTGGACAATACAAAGTTATTCCTCGATGCCCCACCGTGGGCACAAGACTGGGATTCGAGCCTGACCTCAATGGGACGGTGCTATCGAACTGGCGACATGGCTCAACTCGCCGAAAATGGCGAAATCATTTTTGTAGGTCGACGTGACCGCCAAATTAAGCTTCATGGCCAACGGATAGAGCTAGAGGACATTGAGACCCGGCTGCAACAGCACACTCGACTCCCTGGGGCACATATAGTCCTGGAAGTGCTTGATATACATGGCACTAACAACCTGGTGGCTTTTCTTCATAACCCCAGTATTCAGGGCATACCCGAACGAAATCCCAATGGTGACACCGCAGACATGACCGAAGAGATGGCGCTAGAGGTCGAAGGACTTCGTGCACGCATCTCAGAAGAGCTTCCATCCTACATGTGGCCTGTTGTATGGATACCCCTGAAGGAACTTCCCCTGAGTCCCTCAGGGAAACTTGACCGGCGCATGCTCTTACGCCTTGGGGAGGATTATTATTCCAATTCACGAACAGGTGATGGAGACGACAATGGCCTATCGCCTATCGAGTCGGCACTGGCCAGAATCTGGAGACAAATTCTTCAATTTGCCACTCGGGGTCTCACGCCAGACGCACACTTCTTTCGACTTGGCGGAGATTCACTTCGGTCTATGAAACTAGTAACATTGGTCAACAAGGAAGGCTATCATTTGACCATGGAAAAGGTGTTCAGGAACCCAACAATATCTGGCATGGCCGTGGCGATGCAGGCAGTTCCTGCTGTTGCTGATGATGAATCCCATCTAGGCGTCGTCCCAGCCTCATCCTTTACACAAGACAAGCCCTCTAAAGTCTGGTCCCTGCTGGAAGAATACGGTCTTGACCGGGAGCAGGTGGCGGGTATTTTTCCTTGCACAGCTCTCCAAGAAGGGTTATTTTCGCTTTCGGTGGCGCTACCCTCCTTGTACACCAGCCAGTTTGTATTCGAATTCTCATCTGCTGTGGACATCCAAAGATTCAAGACATCATGGGAGAGTGCCATTAGCGTTTTTGCAATACTAAGGACAACGATTGTGCCGTCTTCTTCCAGCCTCATGCAGGTGGTACTTAGACATCAAGCAGAATGGACTGAGGTCAAGCAAGAGCTTCCATCATTCCTAGCTGCAGACAAAGCGGTTCCTTTTCGTCCTGGTCAGCCTCTAGCTAGGCATTACCACGTGCAGGATCCGTCATCAGGTCACTCTCATCTGGTTTGGACGCTCCACCACGCAATATTTGATGGGTGGAGCTTGGAGTCTGTAGTCAATCACATTCGCCGTGACTATTACCACAACACAGAGACTGTAGGACCAACAGGAAGCTTCGAGAAGTTTGTGCAGTTTTGCGAGGGTTTAGACCGAGATGATTCTGATTTATTTTGGCGGGAGCAACTGAAAGATGCACCAACACCATCATTTCCCAACCTCCCAAAGGCCGGGCATCTGGCAGCAGACGGATCTTGTTTGCGGCACACCATGGCAGCCCCAGCAGCGGCTACCTCAGGGGTCACTACAACGATTATGGCTAGAGCATCGTGGGCTCTACTTCTCTCAGAGTACGAAGGTTCAGATGACATCACGTTCGGAAATGCACTTCATGGGCGAAATTCTCTGCCTCCTGAGCTGCAAGATGTCGTTGGCCCCACCGTCACAACTCTGCCCATTAGGGTAAGAATTGACCGCACCCAGACAGTTCTCGGGTTTTTAGACGGCCTCCAAGAGCAATTCTCAACCATGATTTCATATGAACAGTTTGGCCTCTCGCAAATTCTAGCCATAAACCAGGATATCAAAAATGCCGCCTCGTTTCGTACCCTGCTGATTGTCCAAGTCGCGGACACCAAACCCTTGGATGCGGAAGATATCAGGCTGGAGGAAGTTGAAAGATCTCTGCACGAATACCCATTGGTTCTTACGCTTATGCCTGGAAAGTCGCAGATTGAGATAATCGCCACATTCGACAGCGCTGTCATCTCGCCGCCACAGGTTCAAAGGATTCTTGAACAATTCGAGCAGACATTCCACAAACTTAGCACAGTGCCTGGAGACACCAAAGTCGGCAACCTAGACCTCGCGAGCAAAGCAGACAAGTCAACCATGTTTCGGTGGAACGCTCGCTCTCACAAGGCTTTTGAGGTCTGCGTCCATGAGATGATTCAAGAGCAAGTAAAACGCTACCCAGCTTCTCCAGCCATATATTCCAGGCACGGCAGCCTAGATTACGCGGCCTTAGATGGGTTGTCTGATGGCTTAGCGGGAGAGATGCGGCGATTCGGTGTAAAACCAGGCAGTGTTGTTGGTGTCTTGTTCGAGAAATCACAGTGGGCGCCAGTAAGTATCTTAGCCATCATTAAAGCAGGTGGCGCCTTCGCTCCTTTGTCACCGACAAATCCGCGGGCACGTCTCGAAGACATTGCGCGCGAAGCCAATATCAACGTCGTCCTCTGTTCTCAACTGCAAAACAAACTCTTTCCCAATCCACCCTGGCAAACTATTGTCGTCTGTGACGACACAGCTAGCTCTTTCCAACCCGTTGCAGAGGCCCAAAGTAGAGTTGCGACTCCGGACAGCCTACTTTATGTACTTTCTACATCTGGAACTACGGGTACTCCAAAAGTCTTTGGAGTACAACATAAGAGCTTTGCGACTGGTGCTATAGCTCGCGCGCCTTTGATCAGACGGGGATCTGATTCTCGCGTGTTGCAATTTGCACCATTCGTCTTCGACCCGAGTGTTGAGGATATATTGACCACCCTCATGTTCGGTGGCTGTGTCTGTGTGCCATCAGACGAGGATATCATGGGTGATATCAGTGCGTTTATGAAGACGGCGCGTGTCAACTTTGCTAATATCACTCCTTCCGTGGCCTATACATTAAAGCAGGACCAACTGCCAGATCTAGAAATTCTGCTCCTCTCCGGAGAAAGTCCCGACCAAGCTCTGGTAGACAAATGGGACGGCAGAGTACAACTGATGAATGGGTATGGGCCAAGCGAGTGCTCCGTTAAGTGCAGTATTAACTGTCACTTGTCACGCACCGACCCCAGAAACATTGGCCACAGCGCTGGGACTAGCTTATGGGTCGTGAAGCCCGCGAACCACAATCGCCTCGCTCCTCTTGGGGCAGTGGGGGAACTTGTCATAGAAAGCCCGAATCTCGCAAAAGGCTATATGAACCGCCCCGCAGCCACAGAGGAGAAATTCATCATAAGTCCATCGTGGCTGCGAGACTTCCGAGACGGCCATGAAGCACCAGTATATAAGACGGGTGATCTGGTTAAGTACCTGGAAGACGGCAGCATCGTGTACATCGGGCGTGCGGATTTGCAATTGAAACTACATGGACAGCGGCTTGAGGCTGAGGAGGTCCGCCAACGCATTCAGGAATGCCTCTATGATGAGCAGCTTCATGTAATTGTCGATACTGCAAGATTCGAGGGTCAGGATTCGGACGTTCTCGTTGCGTACCTGGCTCAAAAAGGAGAGTATCGGGCAAGTGAAGTAGAGCTAGATTCTGCACTGCAGCAGCGCCTGATGGCAATGAAGGAGCAAATGATTCGCCAACTTGGAAATGTTCTACCGAAGTACATGATACCATCCGTATTCCTGGCAGTTTCAAATATCCCTGTTACAGCGAACGGCAAGGCGGATCGGCGCGCACTCCGAGCTCGAACTCTGCGACAACGTCTTGAGCCCCAGCTCCTTCTTTCTGGAGACAATCCAGTTCAACTCCCTACTTCAGAAGGAGAAAAGCTGCTGCATAGTCTCTGGCAGAAACTTCTAGGATTGAATGGCGAGCAATTCGGAGCCAATGCTCACTTCTTCGAGCTTGGTGGCAGTTCCTTGATGGCAATCAAGTTGGCGGCTGCGGTACGGGATCTAGGACACACACTCTCGGCGCAGCATATATTCCAACATCCAATTTTGTCCACTATGGCTGCTCAGATGGTATCTTTTAAGAAAACAACAACGCCGGGTCCGTCCAGGTTCAGCCTATTAGGGAAAATTGGTCGCAGCGTCAACGAACTGAGGGAAAGTCTTGCTGCTTACAACATCAAAGAGCAAGATGTTGAAGACGCATATCCCTGCACAAGACAGCAGAGAATTTACATGGAAGAAGAGATGGTTTCGCCAGGAGGTACTACTTTCCGGCACATTGTGCCATTACCGGCAAACACAGACTTGGTCAGGGTTGAGACTGCTTTGCGGCGTGTTGTACGGGCCAACGCATTTCTGCGGACTCGAATTGTGCCACTGTCATCAAGTTTAGTCCAAGTTGTGCTGACAGATGACTTTGTTTGTCGCCATGTAGAGATCATATCGTCACTCGTCTTGGAGGATCGAAAAGTATCGTGGGGTTTTGGACAACAGCTATCGCGATTCAGCATCGTGGATGGAGGGGACTCTCAACCTCGATACCTCGCCTGGTCCAGTAGCCACCCTGTGTTCGATGGCTGGTGCCGAAAGTTGCTATTAGAAGACATCGACTATACGTATTACCACAATGATGTCCCGCCAGCCCGGCCTCAGTACAACAGGTTCATCGAATATGTGTACGAACTGGAGACAGATGAAGTTGGTTCCACGCTGGTGAAGGAACTCGAGGACAGACAATTCTGGAATTACTTCACTTTAGACGGCACGCGGATCCCACGTATCACTCACTTTTTGTCCCTCGGCATTGACTTTCCGGCAAGTCTCCCAAGTGGATTGTCCTATGCGACAGTGCTGCTCACAGCTTGGGCAATAGTTGCAGCACATGTCGAAGAATACGACCATTTCCTATTCAACATTCTGTTGGGTGGTCGAGATGCCGGGTTCACAGGAATAGAGAGCCTCATGGGGCCTACAAGCACTACAGCACCTCTGGCCACCAGCATAAACAATGAACTGACTTTCCGGAAGCACCTGGAAATCATACAAAAGCGAGTAGGCGAAGCTGGTAGTATGCAGCACTCACCTGAGCTGGGCGATAAGCTGCATCGGTTGCTAGCGTCTGCCCCGATTCTAGTCGTCCATCCTGCCGACGATTACGTGGAAGCACCAACAAGGTACCTCGGGCTGGTTAGAAGCAGCGCAGAGATGGTTCACGAGGCGGCAAACGCAATGTTCATGAACTTTCTCCTGCGGACTAGTAACGCCGGGGTAGATCTTCTTCTCGAGATTGACCCAACCTTCTTTCCTGAGGATAAGGCGATGCGGTACCTTGGCTACATGGAACAAGTTCTCGTGCGTGTTTTTGCTCCAGGGGGTCTGGATCTAACAATTGAAGAAATGGATTTGGGTTCTAGTATACTGACGAGCTCTGTGTCAGTAAGCACTGACCTTACTTATTAGAATGTAGACCAGAGGGAGCCTGAACCGGTTGGTGTTATATGTGTTGTCGATTAGGAAGATATCATAGTGATATTGGAGCTTTCGGTTGACTCTGGGCATGCAATAAAAAGTCTGGAGCCTCAGTCCTTATTACCACTTGTTTCGAGCCTTCTTAGTCTTCATACAAGGACACTATTATGTTCAAAAGACGTGCTATAATCTGCCACCACGAGTGATGACGCGACATTCATTGTCAAGTTTCCCTAGAATCATAGTTCGGAACTCATGATTCAGATGAGCGACGGCTGTTGAAAAGCCTCAAGCCAGCCATTGACGAACTAACAGCGGGCACTTGCCCGATTCGGGTCGAAGCTGTTGGAATACAGGAGATGTTGGGGTTAGGGGTCCCGCTAGCTTGGGGGCTGACACCCCCGCAATATACCTCCGTAATGCAGTAATTTCCAATGATCGACAAACTCACTGCACGGTCCGCACCTGAAAAAGGTCTTTCTCTCCTTTCTCTTCCTTCCAAGACTTCCCAACAAGGAGCAATTGGAGAATTCGAAAATACATGGTATAGTATGGCCGAAGGATATACTTACCACATCGCCAACGCCTGGACCTTCAGCTATAACTCATATTAATAAGCGCTGGCGCCGAGGAAGAATAGAAGGCTGATCTCAAGCCTTACTTCAACACGGACTGCAAGTCTAGATCTGTATCACCACATCAGATCAGCCTACGTGCACGGCAGCACGGCTTCAGATCCCTTTACGATCAACACATCTCATCTCATCTCATCTCATCTCATGCCCCATACATAACACCTACCTCACTCCACCTCCACCTCCACTCCCCCGCACCTCCATCCCGACAATCCAGCTTCTCCAAGCAAACCCAACACCCCCAACATGCCCACATACCTAGTGCACGGCTTCCGCTGGCAGCGCGCCATGATCCGCATCCACATCATCCTCAACAACCTCGACGACGCAGCCGCAGAGTGGATCATGGCGCCCGCGACCTCGGCCACCTTCCTCAACTCCTTCTACACCCTGTACGATTTCCTGCCGCCGAGCAATCCCCCGCTGCCGGCGCCGCATACAGAGGTACAGGTTCCGGTGAGTGATAATGTTGGGGGTCGGCGGACGCTCACGAAGCGGAATTCCAGTTCGCGGTCTTCGCTCAATTCGCTGTTGCGGAACGGTAACGGTAACGGGAATGGGAACGGTGGGAGGCGGGGGAGTTTGAAGAGGCCTGCGACGGCGGGGGGGACGAATGGGATGGTGAATGGAAATGGTAATGGCAATGGCAATGGGGCGCCATCGCTTGGGAGGAGTGTAGGGTCTTCGGAAGGCAGTGCGAGTACGATGCAGGTGCCGATGCCGATGCAGAGGATAGAGGAGAAACGAAAACAGCCTTCTTTTAACGATTGGAGTGCGGTGAAGCTGCTCGAGCAGTACGATCCGGATGACATGTATGCTGTAAGCCAGCCGTACGCGTACGTGGGGGATTACATGATGGAGGTCTCGCTGGGCGTGTCGTTGACGGAGGAGATGGCCAAGTATGAGGCGAGGGTGAAGGGGGAAGAGGAAGAACTGAGTTCTGCTAGCGCGGGGACGCTGGGAGATGGAATGAGTGCGAGGGAATTTCGACGGAAGAGTAGGCGCTTGGGATGGCTGGAGAAATTGAGGGATGGGTTACAGAAAGATGCCGATATTGGCTGGTTTGTGGTGGTTGTTGGGGATGAGGAGAGAGCTTCTCCGGATGATTGGATACGGGGCAGTGTGAGCACTGGGAGTGGGGAGGCGGCCTATATACAATCCCCGCCGAGGAGTACGAAATTACGGGGGTTATTTGGCAGGAGAAAGACTATTCCTGAGGAGTAAGATATTTGTAGAGGTACCATTCATTTAGAGTGATGATTTAGCAAGGTGTTTAGAAGGGTTGGAAAAGTAACATGGAACGGTCCATAATTCAAATAGAAATACCATGAAGCTCTAATAACTTTACTTTAATCGTTTCATTGCGGCCCCGCATAATCTCTCTTCCAAATCCTACCCCAACCCTCCTTGTCCACCGCAAACTCCCTCACAAAATCACTCTCCAACTCATGTGTTCTCCTCCCCAACAACACCAAACTATGCAATGGCCCACCCAGCTCCTCATCAGCATTACAAAGCTGTTTCAACGTCCCACTAACAAACTTCTCCGTCCTCCCCCCAACCCTCGCAACGCCCACCGCCAAACTCTCCTCCGTATACACCCCCGCCTGGGCCTGTCCCTCCCCCCGCTTCACCTCCTCAATCTCCAGCATCTGCCCCGCGCACTGGCCAACAGTCATATACCGCGGCTCCTCATAAACCTTTCTCCCCCTCGCCATATTCTCCAAACTCTGCTCCTTGACCTTGATATCCAGCAGCACAAGCGTATGCAGCCCAACCGCGCGATTCTCCCGAATGCGATCGTAGAACGAAGCCGGTTTCCAGGAGTCCGTGAAGAACACCATCGAGACCGTCTGCCCGAAGTTGTAGAGCTGGAGCCCTGTGGCGCCGATTGCGGACATGATTGAGGCGTTCGGGATGGTGGAGATGGGGATGTTGAGGGAGCGGGCGCGGAGGACGAGGTCGGTGTGTGTTGTTGCGCTTTTTGGACCTGTTAGTGGGAAGGGGCAATGGGGGGGAGGGAATGGAAATACCCAAAGGGATCGCCGACTACTAGGAAGGCTACGTCGACGTTTTGGGCGTCGTGGAGGATGTCGTCGCTGGCGCTTTCGACCATCTCGCGGTCGGCGAGGATTACTTCTCGGCCATAGTATTGCTCCTACTGTGCATCAGCGTCAGCTCTGAAATTGTCTCAATGCAAGGCTCTTACCAGAATACTCTTGTCGACTAGGAGGATGGATGTATATGCTTCGAGGTAGACGCGGGATGCTTTTTTAACAATGGCAAGTCCCTTGACTGTGATATCTGTCTCATCAGAGAGACCGAGGCCAATCAAGTATAACATTTTAATAGCTTGTTGTGATATGAAGAGAAAAGACAAATTACTTGATGGGGAGGAATAAATTTCATACCCCTCCATTTTCTGCCACCACACCGCCTTCCTTCCTGTAGCCCCAAATATTTCAAGCTCTCCCTCTGCCTCCGTCTCCACATCCACATCCCCTATCCCTTCACAACCACAACACCACCCTCACAACAACCGCAACAATGGCATCCAAAAAAGGCGCCTACGACACCACAGCCTCGGACACCGACTTCCGCAAAAAGTTCGACCGAGCCGAATACGCCGAAAAAGCCGCGGCGCGCGAAGCCCTCGAGAAAGAAGAGTCCAAAGCGCGCTACGAAGCCAAGCTCGCGGGCAAGAAATACTACAAGCCGGCATCGGGGAACGAGGTGCTGACGGAGGCGCGCAACTCGCGGCTGGACGTGTCTGCGAATGTGGGCAAGATTGTGCTGATGCCGGCGGGGGCGGCGACGGGCAAGAGGGGACGGGGCGCGGGGTTCTACTGCAAGGATTGCGATTTGACGTTCAAGGATAACCTGCAGTGGGTGGAGCATGTTAATAGCAAGCAGCATCTGGTGGCGATTGGGGAGAGTGGGGAGGTGAGGAGGGCGGGTGCGGAGGAGGTGCATGAGAGGATTCGGATGGTGTGGGAGAGGTTGATGGATGAGAGGTTGGAGAGTGTGAAGAGTTTGGGGGAGAGGTTGGAGATTAGCAAGGCGGTTGAGGAGAGGGAGAGGGAGGAGAGGAGGGTGAAGAGGAGGGAGGCGGCGGAGAAGAAGAGGGTCGTTAAGGAGGAGGAGGTGCTGGTTAAGAGGGAGTATGGGGATGATGTTAGGGGTGGAGGGAGAGCATGATGAGGATGATATGATGGCTAGTATGGGGATTGTTGGGTTTGGGACTTCGAAGAAATGAAGGGATGAGACGTCCGGTCATTTGATTTAGCGATGGAGTTGGGAGGTTGGAATACAAATTGGGATATAGAATGGACAATGCAATGGTATGGACTTTACTTTCGTTCAAGACTTCGTTCATCAGCTAATATGTGATCAAAAAGCAAGTAGCTTATTGTTAAAATGAGAAGAGTATATTAGACGTCGAGATTTCTCGTCTCGACGGACACTCTCCTCATCTATAATTAGACGGGATCTGCAAGTAAGATTTGAATAAGGCCAATCCAGTTGCTTTGAATTGAGATTTCGAGAGTGCTAAGTCAGAGAGCTCGACATAATAATATCATCTTGGAAGGGGGAGATCGAGAGGCTGGTAGCGCAATATAATTAAAGCGTAATAGTTGCATATCAGGAAACTTCAACTCCATTTAAATAACATATCAATCATAACACTCTCCACATATTTAAATTTTCCCTAGAAACACCATTCATCACAAACCCCTCTAAACCTACGTTTTACCAGAAGCAGAGTTAAAGACGAAGCGATGGCGTTAGCTTAATATCGGCTAATATTTTGCTTACTACTTGCATATGTTAAAATAAGCCAAAACTCAAACAAAATCTTAAATCAATGGGCGCTTTCGCTCACAATACCATTTGTCTTCGTCAGACAACTACTTGCTTTCATCGCATGTAGATAGTGGTTCATTGGTGTAATGGTCAGCACGTCGGATTCTGATTCCGGAGATATTGGTTCGATTCCTATATGAACCTGAATGAAATACTTTAGGCTTCATGATTTATGTGCAAATATATTTTTGGAATTTTTTTACCTACCTACGCTATCTATTTTTGTTTGGCGAGTGGTAGAATCTGATGGGCACTAAGCCTATTCGGGCACGTCTCATCTAATGCTGCACTGGTGCACTGTTGCTGCTTATACAAGTAGTCACTAGATTATTTATATCTTTTACTCCTGGTCCTCTATAAATTAGTTTTCGTTATTCTTTAGGCCTAAGAATAAGGTAATTGCTTTTTTTACTAACTAAGCCAGTTACCTTGGAAGAAAAAACTTTTGAGGTATATACTAACAATCCCTCAACTCCCAACTCTACAAGCGCATGTTCAGATATAATCGATCAATCGCTCTAGACCTCCTCTTACGGCACACCCGCAAACCACTTATCCCCCAGCAACCCCCCCGCAGTCGGACGGTCCCTGGGATCCAACTTCATAATCCTAAGAATAAACTCCTTATCCTCCTCCGTCACGCACTCGTCTCTCGCCAACACAAACGGCTTCAGCCTCTCATTCTCCCAAATAAACTGCACCGCATTACCTAGCGCGTCCCACCTAGCAGTATCCTCATCCGCAATAAGCGTTGCGTAAGACGCAGGCAGCGGTCCGAAAGTGGCAAGCTGGCGGATCAGAATGTGGGTCAGGAACTCTTCGTCTTCAAAGCCTGCGTCCTGGGGCGAGGGTTTGAAGATGTGGTAATGGAGACCCCAGATGAGACTGATGAGCTGTGGAGGGGGAGGGTAAGTATGTATGACCTGGATAATTGGAGCTGGATAATTGGAGCCTAGAGTTGATGTATACGCACAGTAGCACCAAATGACCAGATATCAGTAGACGGTCCCCAGCGGAGATTAAGCATAGCCTCGGGGCTCCTAAAAATCGCAGCCCCGATATGTGATCCAGACTTCCCAATTTTGAGATATTCCGCAGCATTGATTCGACACACATCACCGAGATCCGCTAGCTGTATATCTGCAAAGCGAAGAGGGCCTTTGCCATAGTTGGCGAGTATGTTATCGGGTTTAATATCTATCGAGGATAAGATCAGAATTTGGTGGTTTTGGTAAGTTCGAGGCTTAGATCTTACCGGTATGTGTATACCCCTCTTCATGCAACGCATGCAGTGCTTGCAGTATTCTTTTCGCGACGAGTTTCACATCTATACCCCCTATACCTTTCTCAGCAGACGCAGATAGCAAGTTAACATCCAGATGCCTCAGAACCATGAAAGGGGCCCCCTTTATCTCGTCCAACATCTGACGGATGCACGGTCGATCTTGGAAAAGCGTAAGAATACTCCGCTCATTTTCAAAACGTTCCGCTGGCGCTGTTTTGACGACGACTTTTCCGGTCTGAGAGCTTCTGTGTCTGGAGGTGATGAGAAACTTACTGTACTAGTTGAGGGGATGGAATAGATAGTGTGGTCGAAATAGATTAGACGCGAACTCACGTGGCGGTCCAGACGTTTTTGGCGATCTGCGCTGAAATAAAATAGCTTCCGAGTTTTCCTTCAAGTCGCTGCCCAATCTTGATACCGGTTGCCATCACGAGCGAGGTACTTTGCACGGTGTAAGGAAATGCGAAGTAATTATTGATGGGAATGAATGGATGTATGGAAGGGAGGTAGAGTCAAGTTGGCCTGAGTTGGTGACCCCTGAGCCCTAGTGGAGTCACGGGAAAGGTTCGTGCATGCCATAAGGTAGGCTTTCGGCCAGAAGCGGAGGGGTCTGCCATACATGCTTTTCAAAAATATTTATGAGCCTGATAGCGGCAGGATTCTATTCGTAGCCCGCATCCTGAGTCCAAGATTATTCTTACGTCAAATGACTAATACCGGACCCGACAAGTTATAAATAATAGATACTAGACGCATAATAATATTAATGACTAAGACTAGACTCTTACTAAAATGCGTTTAAATTTGTATATATATGCCCGCAAAAGATGCATGCTACTTAGTGATAATTATACTATAAACGCGATATTATTATAGTAATTATTATAACCTAGTCAATTTATATTTTAGCATTATAAAACTGTAATAAGAAGCTATATATAAGCGGTGTAATTATATTATTATTTAAGCGTCCTACGTCCCTTCTATATCTCTAAATCTTTGCTATTTTCCCTTAATTTTCTTGCTCTCTTTTAATCTCTTTCAGGGTATCTTAGAGATAGAGTTATCTCTGTATTTGCCTCTATATTTGCCTTTATATTTACCTCTGCATTTGCCTCTATATTTATAGGTTTAGAAGGTTGCGCATAGCGATAAGTGCAAATTAATAATAGAGAGACTATTTAGCTATAGGTTTAATGTCTTATAAGAGGAGTAGCTAGAATTAGCGCGGGGGGTTACTTATTATTAGTGGGAGGTTATTAATAAATTATAGAAGCAGCAGGTTGCTTGTTATTAGTAGAAGGTAGCTTATCGTTGCGATATTCCTAGTATTAAGGGATATGGTCGCGCTTATATTCCCGCCTGTCTCGTCGTTGCTATAGAACCTCTTATAGTAACGCCTTATCTTCCTAAACTTTAGTATCTACTAATGCCTTTATCTTAGTATTAGACCTATAGTTTGGGCATTACGGTGGTGCGTAGATAAAATGCCCCACCCTATTACTAGTAGCGCACTCTAACACCACTAATAGCCCTAATAGCTAATTACACTCATCTATTTTCCCTATGCACTACTAGCCTAAATGGGGGTCTAAGAGGATATAGGAGATTTTAATATCTAGATGCTACTTATTTAGTAGTAAGATATTACTTATTTTTAATAATATATATTACCTACTTTTATAAATCTAATTTATTCTAAGCCTACCTTATTTAAAAGCGTATATAATTCTCTTTAATTTAACTCTACTATAATATCTTTCCCTTTATTAGATAGTAATATTTTCCTATCTATATAAAGTATAATATCTGCCCCTCTAACTGCCTTATACTAAATATAACCTGCCTTATAAAGTGCCTCTATAAACCTAGTAGATTGCTCTCTATCTCTACTAGTTCTTTGTAATATACCTATAAGTCTATTAAGTATCTTAGCTTCTTTGAAATTCCTACCTATAAGTCCCTTAACTAATTTGCCTTATTTCCCCCTTCCTTTAAGTCCTTTATAATAACGCGTGCCTAGTCCTAGACTATTCTATTAGTCTCTATATAATTAAGATTATATTAAGTTAGATATAAGCTCTAAAGAGTCTAAAGGGAGTAGTTAGTAAGAGAGGAGTAATAAAGAGAGAAGTAATAAAGAGAGAAGTAATAAAGAGAAAAGTAATATAAGGTAGATTAATAATAAGGGGAGTAATATAGAGAATAATATTATTAGGATATATATATAAATAGGGGTGATGCTCAGAGACTTTATAGTCATGTGACTTAGCGCGCTATGACTAAGCAGCGATAAGGTTATCCCCATCGCTATAGCCTAGCTAGAACACTCCTTAATATATATAAATGAAACCATAGACATAACGTATATAATACTAGTACTAGTACGAGAACGAGAGAAGTGATCACCCTATAATACTAATACTAATTAGTGGTTATCTTATAGGAGAGACTATAGAGCAGAAAGGTGTTAGAAGAAGGGTAGAGAGCAGACGCTAGTAATATCTATAGTTGCGACACGTCTCGTGATTAAATTACTACTTCTAGTATTATCTATAGACACGATAAAGTAGTAGTAAGGTTACGCCTTATACTAGAGGAAGAAGACGGGAGATACTAACTATTAAGTCTTCTAAGGCTTCTAGTATTATTTATAGATACGATAAAGCTATATTAATCACGCAGAATAATAACTTAATTATAAGATCCTAGTAATATCTATAGTTGCGATAGAGAATAATAAGAATAAGCTCTCTCTACACCTCTTCGCTAAGCGCTATAGATTTAATAAGAACGTAAACCTCTTTTATCGAAAATATAATAAACTCATATTTATTCCCTAAAATAAAGATCTCCAAAAAGCACCTCGACGATATTAACCTCGACGAATAGGAGAAAGAGCTAGATATAAGGAACTAGGAGAAGGTAATAAAGAAGATAGTTAATAGATAGATTATTTTTAATTAGCTAAGGTAAAAGAGATTAGGTTATACTAATATTAAGCTATAGGAGCGATTCTACGAGAACTTTAAGGGATAGATAATTAAGATATTTTTTAAAGGAGATTCCGATATTATCTTAAACTTTAGAGACTTTCTATAAGAGTATAGAGTTTAGGTATAGAAGAATAAAGGAAACTATATTCCCTTTAAGCTTTGTGAGGTCCTTGCTAAAGTGGACCCTCACAAATAGATACTAAAGGAAGTAGAAGATTAAAGAGCTAAGAATAAGTTCTTCTACTCTCGTATAAATCAAGAGTATTTGTATATTAACTTTGATAATACTCTCTTATATACGTTAAGCACTTATTCAGCGTACTAAAACGACTAGACGAATATGTAGACCCTAATACTAAAGTAACCAATACTCTAATCAATACTATTAAAGGCGTAGAAAGATAATACTAATATACTACTAGTAATATAAATAAAGATATATAAATTAAATATTAATCTATTAGTAGACGAGAATAATAAATTATTCTTATTAAGTTATTATTAGTCTAAGGAGCGAAGTAACTATAATAAGGACCTAACCTATATACTAAATATAGCAAAGGATACTATATATAATAATTATACTTATAAGAGTAGACTACTACCTATAGCTATAGACCTAAAGGTAGCTATAGTTAAAGATAAAGATCTTGAGAGAAGCGTAAGAATATACTTTAAGCGATAAGATTAAGAGCTAAAGAAGAAGGTAGGATAGATATTAAAGTAGGAGGAAATCCTTAAGTAGATACAGCTTAACCTAGAAGCTATATAGCTTATTCTAGATAAGTAGAGAGTATAAATTAAGGATTAATAACGTTAATATAAACCTTAACTACCCTAGTAACCTTAGCCTTAATACCCCTAGAATCCTAAATACTCTAATCTATAAGATAATCCCTACTAAACTAATATTATTAATCTAAACTTTTAAACTTCTATTAATTATAATAAAGTAGAGAGACTACTAGCTTGACTAGATAATCTAGTAAGATTAATCCTTAATCTATTAAAGCTATATAACGAGTCTAAGAATTATAATAGCGATATGTACGACTTCCTAGATTAGAAGCTATAGATCTTTATATAATTATATAATTTAGTTAGAATATTACTAAGGGACTACTATATAGTAATCCTTATTATATTAAAGGGAAATACTAAGAAGTTTTATTATAGTTAACTAGTTAATACGAGCATAACCTTCAATGAAATAGTAGCGCGATGTAACG
>QGMF01000276.1:0-42393 GCA_007821475.1 Lachnellula arida
CCAGGAACTCCGCGACTATAAGGCTGAGAAGAAGGATATCTTTACCGATAGTGGGGCGGGGCTTACGGGCGCGGCGGCTGGTGCGCTTGCGGGCGGTTTGGCGGCGAATCATGCGCAGAAGGGGGGGAGGGGAAGGAGGATCCGAATGTGATGATGACGTTACTTGGGGCTGCTGTTGGCGGGTTGGCGGTTAATGCGGCGGTGGATAAGATGGAGGAGAAGAAACAGGGGACGGAGAGGGTGTTGCATGCGAGGAGTGGAAGCGGGAGTGTCAGGAGTCATCATAGTCGCAGGCATAGGGATAGTAGGGGATATGGGAGTGATGATGGGGGGAGTCGGTTTGATGAGGGAGTTAGTAGGATGGGGAGTGGGAGGACTAGGATGAGGCGGCACAGGGAGAGTTTCAGGGGGTATGGCAGTGATGGCTATGAGTGAGGATGAACTAACGACTTATGAGATATGACCGTGTAGCAAATGTATTTATGGTATAAAATTTCCGCCCTTACTTTATACAGTATCAAATCCTACTGCGATGCAATAATGGATCACACCGTACCCATCATTTCAGCTCTCAGAATCCATGATCAGTTCTACTCTCTAAGTCTCTCTTATATACAGATATCGTGAGCTCCCAGCTGGCACGTTCTTTTATGCAAGAGTATGGGGCACCAGGGGTTCTGGTTTGAAGGGATTAAGTGGGTGGGTGAGGGAGGGAGGGAGGGAGGAGGATGTGGGTTTTTGATGAGATGTTTGGTTATGGGAATGGGTGAGTGTATTGCACGGGGTTTGGATATACGGAGGTTTGAGAGGGGGAGGGGCAGGGTGGAGAGGTGGAGTGTGCTTGAGTTATAAAGAAATACATAGAATGAAGAATAAGCCGAGTGTAGGACCCGTATCTATCCTACATAAGGTATATACATTTATCAGCACCTCTCCTTCCTCCCATCCTTCCTCAAACCCAAACCCAAACACAAACCCCTATTTTTCTTCTTTCATAACCATACAAGCAAGCAAGAAATCAACTTCCTAGCAATGCATCTAATTCACTCCTTCGAACACTAACCTCAAGCCTAAGAATATCAATTGAGAGTTCTAGACTAGCCAGCGCTTAGTGCGTAACTTGTGGAAATGATGTATCATGTATATATATCGATTCTTTATTTCTAGAAGCTTCGGCCCGCATAAGGAAATGGTTATATATCTGCTGAGGGATGAGCAGGTGGGTGGGTGGTTATTACGGTGCATTGGGTGGGTCGAGGTTAAAGTTGGGAATGAATATGTGATGTGTGGGTTTTATTTTACTTTGCTAAATTTGAGATGGGATGAGATTGTGGAGTGTAAAGTACGTGAGAGGGGGTTCTTGACAGTAAGTTGGTTCTTGACAGCAAGCACAGCACAGCACGGGTTTCTCATTCAATACTGTTTTAGGTGATGCCGGAGAGGGGAATGGGATATTTGCAGATCTATGACAGGTTTCTTTCAGCTATAGCTATGGATAGATAGATAGTTCATCGACGTCTTCATCTCCAAGCCATATGCCATACACGATAGTGTAGTTGTAGCACTCTGAGCTTGTAGATACTGTAGAGCAGTCTGGTTTTATAGGAAAGTCGTTTGCGCTGTGCGGAAATTGTTGCGTGGTACCGTAGCTCGTAGCTGGTATTTTGTGCTGTGCTTGAAATTAAACGTGAGAGAAAATAAGCTAGGTGTTGTAGAAGTATAGGTAGGCTGTTGATGGAATACTTAGCACGGGGTGAGATTTAGTAGCTTGATAATATGGATTTAACTACGGCTAGTCTTTGAGAATACTACCATGGCCGTGATAACCCGCTCTTTCAATACCGTACTTACGGAGTACTGTATATCCAGAATTGGTTTATAGAAAAGAAGTTCAGAACTCCAGAGCGCGAGTTACCTCTGCTAGCTATAGCCAAGCTGACTCGAAATAAAGAATCAAGTTAAGTAGCTATTCCAGTCTAGTAGCCGCAATTTATATAATATCCTATAGCTATTCTTAGAATAGTGTTTAATTTAGACGCAAAATCACACGGAAGGAGGTTCTTGATAGGAGATAGTTGGTGATGGGAAGGGTGGATCGGAGTGTATTGCACAGGTTTTGGATATAGGGATCGAGCTTGAGAGGGGGGCAGTGGCGGGGGATTGTGGAGTGTGCTTGGGCTTGGGCTTTCTTTTTCTTTTGCTAGATGGATCCGGAAGAATAGATTGGTGATTGATTGATACATTGGTGGATGAGAATGAGAAATTAGCCATCGCGTTGTTTGTGTGATAATGTGATTAATGGGTTTCTATATATCCAGCCTTCCTTCCTTCCTTCCTTACTAGAATCGATAATGTGTTTCTTTTATAAACTTATAAGCGAAGTAGGTGTAGGGATACACTCTGTCCCCTATTACTAAGCTGCTATCTCATGCCTACGGTGGTGTGTATTTGAGTCTTGGTGTTAATATATTGTCTGCTGAGGGATTTGTATATATACCGTACTCCACCTCTTTCCTGATTCTCACCCCGCATGTGCAAAGGGCGGAAGAAAGTCAAATTATTCATCCTCGGAAGCTTAAGCAGCTGAAGGAAGCTATTGAATTGAGATATGGGTGAGGTGAGTAGATATTTGTTTTTGTTCATGTGCATTGGGGAATTTTGATGTATGTTTGGTGATATGGATGAATGAATGAATGAATGAATGAAAGTTGTACTACAGGAGAAGTGGATAGTTATTGACAGCAAATGTTTTTGATAGCTATGGGTTTGCATTTGGTGGAAACTAGGTACGGGAAGAGGAAGAGGAAGAGGAGATGTATACCGTACAGTATTTTGCAGATCTATATTTTCATCTTGGCTGTAGTGTTATGAGAACTTCCGTCAACCAACGTCCTCATGCTGGCATAGGGAAGTACTTCGTACGCTTTGTCAATGGCGCTGGAAACCGAAAGATGGATCGGAGTGATGTTAGTTTTATAGGGAAAGTTTTGCGTTTTGATCAGATATCTTGTGCCATGTTCATGATCAGGATGGGAGAGAAATGCTAGGTATCCTAGTAGTAAAGTGTATTTACTGTATTGAAACACTTTTGTACGCGGTGAGATTTAGTAACCTGATTATATGGCGCCCTATAAGAGATTTTAAAGATTCCGACAGGGCAGGCTATGATAGGATCCTTTATACCGAATGTATATCTAAATTTGGCTTATGAAAGAAGTTTAGAGTAGTGCGATTTTGACATACTGGCCACGCTGACTCGAAACAAAGAATCAAGTTAGGTAGCTATTCTGGTTTATTAACGCAACTTATATAAATATTTAACAGCCATTCTTAGAATAGTGTTTAGACGCAAAATCACCGGCGAAGAAGAGGTTTAGAGCGTTGAGATGCAACTTCCTGTTATTTGAATGGAGGTGTGTAGTGTAGTAGCCAAAAAGACTCTTATTAAAGGAGGAGGACGCAGATGAGAGTCTTATCTGCAGCTGATACAGTATCAAAAGAACGGATTAGAGCATGGCTTATTAGCATGGGCCAAGGCTGACTCATCGGCTCGCCGATTATACTCATGTGTGGGAAATGTTGCGATATAGAGTTGAAGGTGTGGCTGCATTGTAGGAAGTGTACATATGGCAGGACGGGGGAACCGTCTATATACCAGTGGATACAGGAACTCGGGAGTAATGACAGAAAAGGTGGACTTGACAACAACTAGCCAGCTGTAATTGTAAGTATTGGGACACTTTAAAGTGTTAAGTGGAAGTGAAATATTTGTGTAGTGGAGGGGTCTGACTTGAGTGAATATTTTCTTCCGGTTCTCTGGATTTAGGCCATCGATGACCGGGTGGTAGAGGTGTCCACTTTCTACTGTTGGTTTTCTTTACATGGTAGAAATGTGGGTTAAATAGAGTATGAGTTGACTGCCAAGGTTCATTCTTGACGACATTCTATAGGTGTTGAAGTTAAATTAGAATGAGCAAGGAGGGGAGATATGGTGTCAGCGCTCTAGCATAACGTTATTTAATTCTTTGTTGCATCATTTTTGAACTTAGGAAATAGAGCTACGTACCTTGATCTATCTTCTACCTGGTATATTGGCAAGCTTGTGGAGCAATGTTCGTTTGGGGAAAAGGAGCTCTGTTAACTGTGTTTTAGTAGTGTTGGTGCAGACAACAGATAAAGGTTTAATTTGCACTTCCTGGGGAGCTTGTAGTGTATTTGAGTAGCTTTGACAGCAACTGGAAAATGACAGCAGGGACTTTTTGTAGGTTTCAAGAACCAGAAGAGAAATGCTGGATTTTGATAATGCCCTCTGCGCAGTAGAAGAACAAAAGGGGATGCTTTATTACCTCTATTGCCCTCACCTAAAAGGCAAAGCAAACACCATGGAAAACAGAGGTACTTGTAATCGTTTGCGTTATAAGACAAATCTTCGAAGTAGTCAATCGCATTATATATTAATAGTAAATGGTATTCGCAAATGTAAGGTAGATTGACTTATGCGAAATCATCCTCCAGTTATTTAGATTAATATAGCTACTATTAATCCTTCTAAAGATTAGGAATTGCACTAGGAATTAGTCTATAGATATTAAAGAAGAATGTAAATTTAATCTCTTGCCCGTCGTAAGAATAGCGAGTTGAGAAGGAAGATCGACTATTATAGCTTCCGAATATTAGGGAAAGGGGCACTAACAGGCATTACTATTAGGTAAATAGAGAATAGAGACTGGATCGGGAGGGTTAAGTAAGAGAGATAATATATTATGTATCTCATCTGCAGACCTTTTCGAGATTTCCGTCTGCGTAGGTTGGTCTGGTGAATACACTAAAGGTAAGACAAGTTGAAAGCGTCCAATTACAATACCAATGAAGAAGTGAACCCCGACCAACAAACCACAGTTTCTGTTTGAGTATAGTTAAATGATTTGCGAGTAAGTTATATTCTAGGCCCCAGGGCCAGCCTAGTAAGTCATGTTAATCATAATAGTCTTCCTCTCGGTAAAAGCCTGTAACGCATCCTTCCCACATTCGCGTCCCGAACCACTCTCCTTCGACCCCCCAAACGGCACACTCAACAACATCAAACTCACACAATTGATGCCCACCATCCCACTATCAAACTCACTCGCCACCCTCAAAGCCTTATTGATATCCTGCGTAAACACCCCAGCCATAAGCCCAAAGTTGGTATCATTCGATTTCTCGATAATCTCCTCCTCGGTCTTAAAAGAATTCAGCACAGCGACAGGCCCAAAGATCTCCTCGGTGTGAATCTCGGCGTCCGCCGCAACATTCGTAAACACCGTGGGCTGGATGAAAAAGCCCTTGTCGCCGATTCGGGATCCGCCCGTCAAGAGCGTGCCTTGGCCCTCCTTGCCGCGCGCAATGAAGCCGGACACGCGCTCGAATTGCGCTTTGTCGACCAGAGGACCCATGACTGACGTTGCTGCCTCTGGGTCTCCAATAGCCTGGGCTCTCTCCTCAAGAGCTTTCTTATACCCCTCGGCGAATTTGTCGTAGATGCCTTCTTGCACGTAGATTCGCGTGGCGGCGAAACACACCTGGCCGGTGTTGGCCGTGATGGCGTTGGCGGCCCAGGTGATTGCGTTTTCGAGGTTGCAGTCGTCGAAGATTACAGCGGGGGATTTGCCTCCGAGTTCGAGGGTTATGCGCTTGAGGTTTGACTTTGCGGCGGCTTCTTGGATGCGTTTTCCGGTGGGGATGGAGCCTGTGAAGGAGATTTTACGGACCTTCATGTGGCTTGAGAGGAGAGCGCCAGTCAGGCCATCGCCTGACAGGACTTGGAAGACTCCGGGTGGGAAACCGGCCTCGACGATGAGAGGTCCGAGCGCGAGGGAGGCGAATGGTGTTTTCTCTGACGGCTTGAGGATGAAGCAGTTTCCGGTGGCCAAGGCCGGAGCTGCCTTCAGGCCAGCTGTGCCTAGAGGACCGTTCCACGGCACAATGCCAGCAGTGACGCCAAGTGGTTCGTTCCTCACGATCTTGAGAAACCCATCGTCTTGTGGAAATGACTCTCCGGCAAACTTATCAATCCAGCCCGCATTGTATTTGAAAGCCTCGGCGCAGGCACCAACCTCAAACTTGCCAAACGGTTCGTACGGCGTACCCAGGGTGATTCGAGAGAGTTCAGCGAGGGCCAGGCCGTGTTCTTCGACCAACGAAGCGAACTTGAGCATGATGTCTCTGCGGGCAGTGGGTGCAAGCTTCTTCCATGCTGGGAAAGCCTTTTCGCCTGCACTGACAGCTGCATCGACGTCTGCTTCACCCGCAAGGTCGACGTCGTTGGCAACTAGGGAAGCATCTTTTGGGTTAAAGACCTCCAATTTCTTGCTGTGCTTTGAAGCAACATACTTTGAGAAGCTGTTAGTAGTATCCAGTTTCACCTAGCCTCAGAGACTTACTTCATTGTTGATGAATAGCTGCTTTGGGAGATTCGACTTGCTGAATGAGAATGCCATCTTGGATTTGTGATAGAGACTTTGATGAGAGGGGTAGCAGGAGATATACGAGTGACAAATAAAAAAGGCCTGGATTTTTAATCCGCGGGGATGTTAAACGCTTACCTCCGTAGGTGATTTGACAGCATGCTGTATCCCTGAGAGCAATGCTACTTGCATGTTTTCCACATGAAGACCAGGTTCAGTAGCCGCTTTTCTTTCTTAGTTCTTTCGGTCACCAAAGGGATGGACTCCGGCTCTCGGAAACATCCCTCTTCCAGACTTCCAGTCCATAAAATACTTCTTGGCGGTTTATTCACGTGTTCGGGATTTCATCCAGCCAATTAATACCTTGCTCTACCCGCGTCAGAATCCTTGTTCAAATTAGAAAAATTGCAAGCTCTTTCACCCCGCTTTTGGCGCCAAAGCTCACCGATCCTTGTCTCTATCGGAGCCTCCAAGATATCATGCAAAGGACTGAGCAACCACCACTATGCGGTGCGGTATTACGAAGCTGGATCAGGTGTGGAGGTGGGGGGTCTTGGTTAGGTGTTTATTAAGGCATTGGAAAGTTTACCACCATGGGCGTTTACGGGCGGGCATTATCTGATTAGCTGTGGCGGCTTATTGACCTCAAAACCTTTCGATAAGCGGGATGGAAACTTCATGCGCCTTAGCGGTTTGCCCCGCCTTTTACGGGAGACTATTTTTTAAAAACCACGTGGGTGGCTATTATCTAACTAAATATGGTTAGTTAATCCGTTTGATTAATAAACTAAGTATTTACTCGAGAGTAACTATTAACTAACTGTTTTGGACCGTCTAAAAAAGGGTACGGAGCCGCAGCCCCTTGCTACTGCACGGCATATACTAGTGTGTACACCGCCCTTCAGTAGCAACTTGAGGATAAAATTACTTGAATCAACCGATTCTAGAATTTTTAAGGTACTTATATCTAGCTCTTAATTAGATAGACGCGTCCATTTTACGGAGTACTTAGTTCGCAGTTATAAAACTGCTAATAATAGCTTATTAACTATCTATCAGCTTTAGAAAGTTATTCTAGCGCTAGTTTAGTCAGCCTCGCTATTCCCCGATGCTACGGAGTATAAACCTGAATATTTGCAAGTCCTATATTAATTTCTTCGAAACGGTGAAATTTATATGGAATAAAGTGGGTGGATGTTTTTACTGTTGCGGGGGTTGCGGAGGTTGCCGGAGAGCTCTGCTTGCTTCAGAGCTACCTCCGTACTTCGTGCAAAGGCGTTGTCTGGAGTTAGACCGAAGATTTTAGTAGTTGCTGTCGCACGGTGGTGTGCTGACTCATCCAGCCTCCACGTGACACATCCTTAGCGTCCTGTGGGCCCCTACTTAAAGGGTCCACCTTCTTCCCACCTGTACATTAAGCCTCTTAATATCAATGAAAACACTACACATTTGACCCTGCAACAGGTGCGAGGGAGGCTTTTAGCCTTTTACAAAGTAAATACAACTATGTTTACGGGATCGGAACTAGGAAGCATGTTCTTGTAGCTCATGCATAACATTGCTAGGATAGCGACATTTATATGTCTCAGTTTTGAAGTGAGTTTTCTCTTATCCTGCTTGAAGTTACAGAAATATTAACGAAATTCAAGTTGCGAATAATGTCAATTTGTTGAGGCTAGTAGAATAGGTATCTATCTCGATAGAGAAACGCGGATCTAACCAATAATTAAGCTGAGCTCCCCGGTCTCTCAAGTGACACACAAAATCTCGCAGTAAAACCTCATCTCGCAAACTCCAGTAATAATTCCATCGAAACCTCTCGTTGGCTACGTGCCAATGAATCGAGTCAAACATCTTCCCTAGCAACGGAAGACAATTTCAAATCCAGGTTTAGTCTTACCCAGGCTCTAGGTCAGAAAACCCCAGGCTTGTCTTGCAACCGCTATGCCCTGAAGAAGTCTCCATGTCTTGACTATTGCTGCTCGCATCCATTGTTGAACTTAGACTTTGACTTATGAAGCCTACTCTGCAAAACGAACATCTCAGAACACGTCTTGACATACTCATAAACTTCTGCGAGAGTGCTGTTCTCAATATCAGCCGATTGGCGAATCGCGTCGCGAAACTCCTCGTCATAAAGGCCTTTGAGATAGGTCAAGATGACGCATTTTTGGATGTAGCACGACGGGTCGATATCGAGAGACGATTCCAGTAGTCCGTATCCGTAGAGGTCTGAATTGCGGAGTTCGCCAAGCTCGTAATGCTTGTCTTCGATGTTGAAGGCGTGGAGAGCGGCGAGGGCTTGTTGGTAATATTCTTCTGCGGACATGTCCTTGGTTTGTGAAAGTGCCATGAGTTGTTCGCCGGGGCTTCGTTCGCCAGGGTCCCTCAGTTGTCTGGGTGTCTTCGGTTCTTCGGGGTTGGTCTGCTCTGCTATTGCTGGGTTCTGGTTCTGCTCTGCTGGTGTCTCTTGCGCCTCTGCAGCTATGGGTGACGGAAACCGGTCCCCAAGAATATTCAACATAGTGTCCAGATCATCCCCTGTGATTTTGAGTTTGTTCATAATTGTCTGCACAGGTGCTGAGCTTGACAAGAAGGCTGCGGCAGCACCAGTTGTCCTGGATTCAATAATCTCGACCATGACAGCGGGTGGTGGTGGGATCACTACTCCTCCGAGGTCATTGCCAGCTCTCAAACGTAGCAGGAGGCCACGGAACCACCGGGGGAAGTTTCCATCAGAGAATTCTGGTAGGGCATCGAGAGCTGGCATCTTGAAAGACATGGTGGAGGGATCGTCGGGATGCTGTGTCTGCTCTGTTGGGGTCTTGGAAGTGGATGAAGAGGCGGGAGTATTTGTATTGACTTTCATACTCTTGCGTCAGATAAATGGGCAACTCGGTGCTCACTGGAAGATCTGTAAAGTGTTTAGATCTGTAAAGTGTTTGATAATGGTCGGTTCGGGTAGCTGGCTTTTGATGTGCAGACGAGTATGAAGATATTTCAGAAAGTCTAGGAAAGAGTGTGTACGATGCGGTTTAAATACTGCAAAAATAGTGGCTGAGCCACAGACGGAAACGCATTCACAAGGGAAACAAGCATGATGGCGATGTGATTGTATCAAGAAATTGTGAATGTAAAGTAGGCGGTTCAACCAAGTGCTAAAGAAAGCCGAGGACTTGGAAGGAATAGCAATGCAGCTCGATTTGGAATTGAATCACCCGCAAGAGACCCAAACGGTAACTTGTACGCAAGCGTTCAGGTGCAAAAGTAGAAGACGACATGCATCTTAAATATCTGGTTTGGTTGTGTGTTAGGATCTGGTGATAGTCTTTGCTTTCTCCAACTCTGAAGTCAACGAAGATTTGGGTGGAGTGGGACTGGAATGGCGGTAAAGTAGAGACGACGGTGCTAAGCTTCGGCGAGCAGGTTACTGTACCGCGCCACGCCACCTCTCGCGACAGAAGCTCAGAGCTACACAATAAAACAAAGTTCAACATACCTAGCATTGCAGCTACATGGTAACCAAGGAACTAGACTATGGACCGCAGATCGTCTGCCATTGTTTGCCAATACGAATATTGTCCCCCTCTCTTGAATACGCAAAATCCTTCGAGTCGAACATGACGCGCCTGCCTCGCACCTCCAGATACCCAGCCCGACGTGTCGACAGTCCTTGAAGGCATTACAAATCGATTAAACTACTGCCAAAACCTCCTCTATCATTCATATCGAAACATATGGGGGACGTAATAGGCATTGGTGGTGGCAGAGGGACCGGGTGGAGTTGGGACGCGTCGAAGCTCTCGCCATAATGTATTTCTTCGTACAGGAGACATGTTTAGGATGCTCGCAGACTTGCAGATATACTTATCGACAGACAGAACGCTCGGAGGTCTCTGGACGTCTTGATGCTATCCAAGTGGACCGGCCGCTTCGGAATGTCCATGAAATCTTAAAGCCTAGGTGCATCTGGACACGTGACACTGGATCATATACTTGTTCTCTACGAAGACTTTCTGGCTTACAAGATTAGTGTCTGGGGCGGGTTTTGTAATCATCCCGAAACAAAGGCAGTATATGCATATGTGTTGGCAAATCTGGATTACTCTTCATACCTCTATCATGTGACTGTCTCAGTGCGTTTGCCATTTTGTCATCTACATGTTTATCTCTTCTTCTACTTCCATCTCCGTCGAACTGTAGTATTCATAGAAGTTCTATCGAGCATGGCTTCCCGAGAAACTTTTGCATTCAAGTCAACGGACAATCTCGATCTGAAGCTCGATATACACGGTTCACAGACCAAAGTATGGGATGAACGTCAACCAATAGTTTTATTCTTCTACGGAGGCGAATACGTAGGCTTTGACCGAGAAAATTTACCTCCACACATCTTCTAGTCATGTCTTTCACGCGGCTGGCCTCTAATCGGCCCTGATTATCGAAAATTACCCCAAGTCACCGGGGAAGATATCCTTAGCGATGCTAAGGCTGCGTATGATTACGTTGTGGAAAACGCCTTGCGATTTCTCACACGAGGCGAGTTGAATCAAGCGATGAATCATATCATTGTCGTTGAAGCAAGCGCAGGTCAGTGCCCTATTGATACCTAATAGGTGTCGCCTGACGGATATCTTAGGTAGACACATGGCTCTCCTCTGCGGCCACTACATGGAGCCTCGTCCTATAGCAAGTCTCGAATACTACGCTGTTCCAACCGTCCAAGATGACTTCTTTAGGATAGGCAAAGTCCTTGGGCCTGCTGCCCTCCAGTTAAGTGATGTTGAAGAGTTCCTCTCCGAAGCGCTTTTTGGTGTAAATCGGCAAGGGTCACGCGTTTGACAAGCCGCTATACCTAGGGGACCCTGGTTTGGGAAAGGTCGAAGCTGCATGGTCAGTTTTAGACAGGACTGCTGCCAATGTGCAGTCTTGATGCAGTGTTCAGTCCCTAAACTTTATGTGCGGCAAATCATATTCGCTCTAGAATTGGTTATTTCTACTCAAGTTCTTTAAATTATGTTTGCTTCGGTGTTAAATTCGGCACCTGGGTAGGTTTGGCTGAGGGCAGCTGCGCTAGCAGTAATGAAAACTTAACGATCATATGGAGACTTCTCCCACTGCTTGGTATCTCGATGTCACACATACGCTCGACGATGTTGAACCTGACAGACAGCCCCGCTCGCTCCTTATATGGTCACAATCGAAACCACAGCGATTTTACAGACCCTAAGGCAATCTAATAAATGGTGTGAATCCAGATTTCGAGAGCCTAGTTATACTAAGTTTTCCGAAACGCCTCTTGCTCTCGCTTACCCAAACCCTCCAAGATACTAAGTAACTCTTCCGAATCCTTAAGTCCGATATTGACTGAGCTAACTCGCCCTTCACGTCCAAGTCCTACTCGAATGGAAAATTACTATTTGCTTGCGAAAATCAAATTGCTTTGGTTAATATAATCAAGTGGGATTTGACTGGGGAAGACGGCGTCGAGACATGTTTCTTCCTATAACATTTCGGCACCCTGCATGATTTTCTGTGACTCGGACTCACTTCTCTTTGCATATCACTGGACTACCCGTCTATTTCGCGTTACTTTTGCATTGCTTACTGTTCTTACTGCATGCCATGAGGCCCCGTAACTAGGTAGGTAGCTAACCCTATGTATCCAGCCGCTTTACAGGGTTCGGACCACAACAGAACGCGTAGTCCGACGAGTAGTCCGACCTCCAAGACTTGCCGACCTCTCCGCGGATGGAAAAAGTGGCCTAATAAAGCACCAAAACTCGCTTGTCTATTAGGACCCTTTCCCCCCTTTTTCATCCGCGGAGAGTCCGACAGAGATGCGACTCCGCCAATATAAATCTCAATAAGTTTCCCACCAGCCAGAACCAACATAGAACTCTTCCAATCCATTAATCTTATTAAAAATCCAACACACTCAACTCCAAATCAACGCCAACCTTCACTCGCATCCTCAGGGCCATCAGCCAATATGCCTCTCGATCACATGACCCTCACCGTCCCCCAAGCCAAGCTAGAAGACATCATCAAATTCCTCACCACCTCCCTCCAGCCGCTCGGCTTCAAAGAAATAAAGCGCCCCCTCCCGAATACCGTCGCACTAGGTGAAACGGCCCCCTATTTCTGGATCAATTGCCACGACGGCGACGCCGAGACACAGGAAGCTATTTTCAAGAAACAGCATATCGCATTCTCAGCCACGGATGCTGAGCAAGTCCGCCAGTTCCATGCAGCGGCTTTGAAAGCAGGTGCAACTTGCAATGGTCCACCTGGTCTTAGACCTCATTATCATCCGGGATACTATGGTGCTTTTGTGCACGAGGTAAGATGATAAACACACTAGCGAATAATTTTCTGGGAGAGGTCAATTGCTAATTACTGCTTCCATAGCCTGTTTTTGGTATCAATATCGAAGTAGTGTCTCATGGCGGCGATAACTGAACGGAGTAGAAATTAACGTCACGGTGCAGAGGAATATGCACCTGTTGAAAAGTTCCGGACCGCACATATCGCGGTGGCGTCGGGAAGAGGAAACGGAGTGATGGCGCTTGGTTCATCGATTGCGTTTCTTTCCCTCTTTTGTAATAGCTACTGATTTCGCGAGTGAGGAGTTAACGAAAAGTTTGCTTCCTGTTTAAGTTTTATTTCTAGACAGTATGTCATGGGTTTAGATTCCCTTTCACGTATATTCAAAACTTGCAGTATCACCAGAAGTTATGGATCTTGAGAATTGCAAATTTGGAATGCGCAGCTTCACTTGAGCTGTAACCTGCCTCTTTGCAAAAGAAACTAGGCTGAAGCTGCTGGATATCTCTTTGATTCGAGTTTCCGGGGTTGACAAGTCGTGTTTGTCCTGCAAAGGGGTTCGGGATGTGCGTAGATCTGAACTTCTGAAGAACCTCTTCCGTCAAAGCTAGGAATACTAGGTATCCTTTGTATTTGGAGAGTAGATTTAAACGCTGAACTTTGTTCCCTAATTCCGGACTTGACAGATCCAACAACTGAACAAGGCCCAAGGGTAGTTTACTGTAGCTCTTCTAACCTTAACCCCGCTTCTTACGGACTTATTCACGTCCAGCGAGGTCGCACTTGTACATCCCCAGATGCTCCATACAAGTTTTTGGGGTTCCACCGTGACGTTGCAATGCCGGACCAAGGAAACGTATTTTCCAGGCCTAGAGCAAAAGCCCGCTATACCTTTTCCCCGTCTTTGTACACCACTCTGCCCAAATGCCTAGTTCACCTCAGCTCCAGTGTACAGTAGCTAGCCTTGCACCGGTGACCGGTCTGATATTTCACTACCAAACTTCCTCAACTTTCTGGCCAAGTGGAATTTGTCCTGCCGTATATCATGCCGTGTGGTACCACTTTGTGCGACGAGGAGAGATGTTATTTGCAAATAAGTTTGATCTCCACAACGGCAAGTAAATGCCAGACTTCGTCATCCCACCAAACCCCTCGCCAAGACGTCTAGCAGGCCCCATACAGTACACGCCGAAAGACACGCGGAGATAATTTGCGTAGGGCTGGAGCTTCCGGTCTATTGATGGCTTATAAGCTACAGAGACATTTTAAAACCTACTCTCTCACTGTATTTGAAAAGAATCCGGAAGTTTCCGGAACGTGGTTCAAAAATAGATCGGTACCCAGGGCAAGTCAAACCCGTGGGGAATACTATACTTGTGACTAGCTGACGTGACTGGCTCCAGGTGTGCGTGCGATGTTCCGTCTCAAACTACACTTGGAGCTTCGAACCGAAACTTGATTGGTCGGGGTGTATGCTAGCAGTAAAGTTATCTATGCGTATTTGACTCATTTGCCGAGAAATACCATCCCATCTCAAAAACTATATTAAAACTGAGCATCAAGAAGTTAGCGCGTACTGGGATAATGCCACCGCGGGGCACGATGTCAAGAATCAAGATCTGAAGGGTGGGGTTGAACTTACTCAACACTGCGGTACGAGTATTTTGATCCACGCGTCTGGATTCTGAATGACTGGAGATGGCCAGCTATTCCGGGACTTAACAGTTACAAGGGCACTTTGCTTCACACTGCAAACTGGGATGATAGTGTGGATCTCACTGGGAAACGCGCTGGGCTCATTGGAATGGGTAAATCGGTATCACCTAAGTGGACAAGACAAACACTTACTCCTAGCAGCTCATCAGACATCCAGGTTCTCCCTAAGATCCAAACCATCGCCAGCCACGTAACTACTGTCATCCGCACGCCTACCTGGATATCCCCCGTTCAAAGATTAGAAGGGCGTACGTAGATGTACTCGGACGAAGAAAAACAATAATTTGCTAAGAAAGCTGCTGCTCTTACAGAATACCGCAGGCGCATTGAGCGTGGGCTGAATCATTACTTTGGTCGTTTTCTGAAGAATACGAAGGTTAATGCTGACCCCCACGAATAGTTTCGGAAACAAATAAAGTCGAAGCTTCATAATAAATACCTGGAAGAAAAGTTAATCCCCAAATAGGCCGTCGGCTGCCGACGACTGACCCCAGGAGTTAGCTACCTAGAGCTTAGGTAAGGAAAATGCCACGGTAGTCTACAGCGAGATCAGTAAAGTCTTTAAGTCACCAAGAAAGACTGTCTTTGCGACAGACAATGGAACCGAATACCCAGTAGATGTACTTACCTGCGCTACTAGTTTCAACACCACCTTCAAGCCTCGCTTCCTAGCCACTCATCGGCTTCGATGGCAAGAATCTCCAAGAAGAGTGAAAGAAGCACAATCCTCTCGGCATGGCGCCGCAGGTTTCCTAACTATCTCATGTTTTTCAGTCACAACTCGCACTTCGGCAACGGACCCGTGCTGTCTGCTAGAAGCACAAGCAGACTACTGTACATGCTCAGCTCATCGACCGCTAGCAAACACGACATCCGCACCTTTGCCCCGACTAAAGAGGCGGTTGGCGACTTTATTGCGCACAGAGATGATTTTATGACTAAGTCCGTGTGGGCTGATCCGTGCCGGTCATGGTATAAGAACCGACCGGACGGCCCCATCGCTGTCTCTGGCCAGGCTCAACACTCCACTACGTTGAAGCGTTAGCTGCGGTCCGGATCAGGGATTGGGATGTGAAGGGTAGTGGGAATAGGTTGCGTGGTTGGGGAATGGATTAGTCAGACAGAGCTGGGTCCGACGGCGGATTGGGGGTATTGTATTAGAGAAAAGGATGATGGGCCGGCTACTACGGGTGGGAAGAAGAGGCTGTTGAGCTACCAATGGGATATTGAAAGATAATGGGGACACTACCTTTACCGGAAAGAAAGTAGAAGATACGACAAAGGAGGAGAGGGCCAATCTCTGATCTTGCGTGTTGTTTCCGGGCTGAAATCTAGAGCTTGTTTGAAATTGGGAATTTTCTTCTTGTCAATCTAAGACTCGACCTTTTATATGTAACCCAGGTGACTTCTCCTGAAATCCCGTTTGAATTCCAATACTCCCTTGTGCAGATTGTTATAGATTGCTTTCATTCAAGCAATTAGTTTTCGGCATCCGAAGTTACATCCCTAATTCGCAGAGTATCCACCATCAACCAACAGAGCACTGCCAGCCATAAAACTTGCCATCGGGCTCGCCATAAACGCAATCGTATCAGCGATTTCCTCCACCTCAGCTAAACGGCCCATAGGCGTCTTCGCGATCTCGGGGTCCATCGATCCAGCTATCACCGCTGCATGGAGAAGCGGTGTTCTGACGTAGCCTGGGCAGATGGCATTGATCCTGATGCCGTGAGGAGCATATGTTATCGCATCCTAAAAAGCGTCAAGAGTGATTAAATAAGTGCCATTATCATGATGGAAAGGTGCGGATCTGAGAAAGATTATGGACGGCACTTACACTTCGAGTGAGGCCAATGACTCCTGAGTAGTGTTAGATTATGGGATGAATGTTGGGTTCGGGAGACAACTCACCGTGCTTGGAAGATGTGTATGGAGTTGCTGGGATATAAGCCGGCGCTGCGATCAAGCCGTACATGGAAGATACATTGATGATGCTCCCCCTCCCTTCGCGAATCCCCAAGTTCCTGCCACCGTACAAGATCAGCACCTTCACAACCCCATCTTCGCATTTGAAACTCCTTTCCCCTTCAAATCTAACTCGTTCAAAGGAAACCAATCCACCACTCACTCTTGCTTCATCATCGCCCTCACCTGCGCCCTCTGACACCTCCAAACCCCATTCAGATTAACATCCAACACACCCGTCCAATCCGCTTCCTCAGACGCATCAGTCGTCTTCCCGGCCCCCACAATCCCAGCAACGTTCACCGCAACATCGATCCGCCCAAACCGCTTCACCGCTTGCACCATACTATCATCCACGGCTTTCACATCGCGAACATCGAGCTGAATTGCCTCGATTTCCACGTCTGGAAACCGGGATTTCAGCGCTGAAGATGTCGCGGATAGGTTCTCCTGGCTGATGTCTGTGAGCGCAAGACGTTGGATGCCATGTCTCGCCAAGCCGAACGCTGTTGCTCTGCCGATTCCTGGTGGCGTGTGAGTGTCTGTCTACAGCTAGGCAGAATGATAGAGGCGTGACGTACCAGAAGCACCGCCGGTGATATACGCGGTTCCTTTTAATAATGTCGTCGCCATTTCTGTGGCTTTGTAGTCTTGTACGGAGAGTCCGGCAAGAGGTCCTGGATATATAGGGGATCCACTGAGTGGCTCGCTCCACTATCCCTTCGTTCCTTTTTGTCCCAGCAGGGATCCCTAGGCGATCGCGTTAAGCTATTTTTCAACCTCATTTTTGACCTAAACCGCGATTTCTCGCGATTTCCCCTTATAAGCTCCTTAATTATACTGGTAGCACATGGTTCGCTAAACGCGGGGTCAAATTGTGGGTTCAGACTTCCCCGCATCAAGCTTACAAGTAGAATCTTGCAACCTTTTCCTCGCTGAAAAATCCAAATCCGGGATTACCTGAAACTCCAGTTGAAGTATCACTTAAACCGCGGTATAACTACCTACTCTATAACTACTTTCTAAATTAAAACCCCGCCTCCCAAGACTCCATATTCAGCGCACCAACATCCCCATCCCCATCCCCATCCCCACACAACCTTCCTCTTTTCCCCCTCTTCCCCTCCCATCCCATCCATCCCCACATCAACGTACCTCCTATTATCAAAATCCACAACACAAAAAAACACTCAAACCCAGTACGAACGTATCTACAATCCCAACAAGCCTTCCGTACGCGAGCAAGCACATTTCAAAACCCCAGCCCGGTCCAGCCTTAGCTACATATTTATCTATCTCTCAACTCAACCACAGCAGGGAATTTTCACTCGAAGTAACGGATACTGTACTGTACTGGCATTTAACTGTTAAATCGAGGCATAATATACGGTAGTAAGAATACGGCTGGTATGGAGTAAGGTCCATGGATATACAGGGTTTCTAAAATTCGATTTCGGATTTTAGAGTCATTGTGTTCTGATATTCAGCGTAGGCCGGAAATTAAAAATTGCAAAGTGCGAGAAGAGAAAAACAAGAGCACGGGGATTTTCAGCGGATTGTGAAAATGAACGGGTTCTGTTAACAGTCAATCTGGAGTTAGACGTGTAATGTTGAAGAGAAGAGAAGAGGAATATCTGGGACAAGGGCACAGCGTGACATTTGGCATTAGTGAAGTGTTCCAGGAGAGGACGCAAACAAAAACTTGCATCATCCTTCAGCTGAGATTTTCAGCAGCGGTTGACTACGTAACGCAAAACCTGGTATCCATTCTTAACAAGCCTGAGCGAGAGCTTTTCAGCAACGCACAACCGGATATCCTTCTCAACATCAACAATAACTCCTTTCGAACTCCAGATTTCTCAAACCCCGTACCCGTGTCATATCTTAATTCCTCGTGAATGCAGTATAGTTGTCCCAAATAGCTTTTCGCTCTCCCCTTCCCTTCATTTTCATTGCATTTTGAATAACACTCGTCTTCTCGTCTATCTTCATCGATATTTTGATTCCTAACGCGGCACTAATCAGGCGGCGTGCAACCAAGTCTGTGGTCTGTGGTCGGCGGCGGGGTGGTGAACTTCCTGGTGAACTTCCTGCGGATGATAGTTCTGTCTTCCGTGATGCGGTAGATGTGGTGGGTTGATGTCGACTTGAGGAATTGGTGAACGGCGATGTGTGATGCTGGCTGACAATATGCCTTGGAGTTGTCAGAACTGGGCTGGGTATTCTCTTTGGACAAATGGCCATGCTCGTGAACAAACCATGATACTCTTGACTAGCTGCTAGGAACTTGGATTTCTTCCCAGGTACACTATTCTTCAGTACTGGGGCCGCACTTTCTGTCACATCTTCAACCACTTTCTCAGATTCCGGCGATCTTGGGGGGACAGAATCTTGCACTCGTTGGTCTGGCCGTGAATGATTTTCATTGCGCAAGGTAGTCTGGGCTCCAACTTCCGTGGTATTAACTGGAACGTGAGACTCAGGAGCAAAAGTAGCAGCCTTGGTTCCCTGATGTGGTAGGAGGGACTGTTTGCTTGTTGCTTTGGACAATTCTTCGGCAGTCTCCTCTGGTCTCTTGGTCGGCGGTGGATCAGCGGAAATAGAAATATTGAGAGCAGTGTTCTTGGTTCGCTGGTGAGGTAGGAGGGGCTTGCTTGTTGCTTTTGACAAATCTCCAATCGACTCATCTAATCTCTTGATTGGCGGTAGATCCGCAGACACAGAAGAATTAGGTGGAGTAATCTTTCTCCCAACCCTCATGCTAGCAAGAAGATCATAATACTCCGGACGTGCAACAGCGAACTTGTAATTCACCGGAGGTGCGACGAGGTCTGGTGTTGATATGGTATTTTGTTTCGGAAGCTCTTCCTGTACCTCAGTCGTCGCTGGAGGTACAGTGGTAGGTTCTGCTATTGTCTCCGCTGGAAGAGGAATTGAAGACGTCAAAGTGGCGATAGAAGGTTTCTTCGCTCCGATGGCCATGCTCGCGAATAGATCCTGGTATTCCTGACTGGCAACAAGGAATTTGGGCCTTTGCGGAGCTGGTGTATCGCTTTTTGTTGGTCCCAAAGGCTCTATGGACGGTTTTGTAGCGGTAGGAGCTGCCCCTGTATCTGCTGATGCATTCTCTGTACGTTTCTCGTCCATTCGAAGCGCCGGGATAAGAGTATCAGAAGTCTTCTTCGGCTCAACAGCCTTGTTGGCCAGAATTGCTTGGTGTTCTGGACTCGCAGTAACAGGCCTGGACGGATCGGGTATCAAGGCTGGAGCAGGAAGAGGATTTGCTTTGGCTCCCATGGCTCTGCGGGGAGGGAAAGCAGAGTTGTGGGGTCTGGCGGCAGCGAATCTGGAGGGTGGAGGTATTGGTGTTTCGTCGGCCTTGTTCGTTGGACGTCCATCCCTTTGCGTAGGGAAAGGCTGACGGAGATATATTCGAGGAGCCATCAGGACGACTTGAGGTTTTTTGGTGTGGGACTTGCAGTGGCGAAGTGAATATTGATGCACTGAAAAGTGCGAACGAAGGGGCGTTGATGGAGTCGAAGACAACTTTGAGGCTGTCAGGCGTGGGTGAGTGAGGGAATTGTTATATTGACATGTCCTGTGCGAGACAGTGGTATTGGCGTTGTCTCCGCAAAAGAACGTAGAAGGAGGAAAGATGTGATACGATCGAGGTGGTTGTATAAATATTGGCCGAGCGGTCTTCGGGGTCTAAACCTAACAACAGCGCACAATTATGAGTCAAATTTGCTGTGTCATCATTGTTGTCAGCCGGCGGAGAATTTGTAACAGTGAATATTTACTTCTGATACGGATTAGGAAACCCCCTTTCCGACCGCCATATTAGCGAAATCATGTGGTACTGTATTTGTATTTGTCGATCTGTTCCCTTCTGGACTGGCTAGAAGGAGTAGTTATACTGTCAGGTGAAGGAAGTGCCAAAAGAATGTAGTCCATTCGCCTTTCTTTGTGAGAGATGCTCTTAATCGCCCAATACAGCAGTTACACTCCATACCATCCATGACATGACTTCAGCACCTTCCCCTCACTCAACGCCTTACTCCCATTTCCATTTACATCACAATATCCCGCAGCATCTGAAAATCTTCTCGGCTGATATCTGAAGCCTGACTCCACTTTGCAAAGACGTCAGCTCTGGACATCCCACGCACGTGATGACGCATCAAGTCCAGCCTCCCGCAACTGCGAATCTTCATCATCGTCTTCTGCCCAGAATCGAATCTATAAGAACTATCGTTATACAAGCGTCATAAAACCCTTTAGAGGAAAGAAAGCCCCATGCTCTGGCAGAAGAAAACATTAATCCCAAGCTACTGAAAATAGAACCCCCCTTCCAAGACTCCTATAGAAGAAAAATAGGTACCCTACCCATAAGATTCCGTCCCCTCCATTAAAGAAGAAGCGAAATATGACACCTCACAAACCCTCACAAGCAAACTCCCGATCCCTACTTACGAGAAACCCCACCACCACCTCCACATCTACATCTTTCTTACATCTAATTACCCCACCCCATCTCCCTCTCGCTACCAAGAAACAAAATATACATACATCAATACATACCTAGGTACATACATATGCGAGATTACGGCGTAACGCCATCCGTTCCTGAACATCACTTCCTCACGACTCGTGCGTGAAGGGTGTACCGGAGTGGGATTCGAGAGGTGGAAAACGGCATGTGGGGGTACATGGCGGGGTAAGGGTGGGCACGGTACCTAGGTAAGCTAAGAAAGAAGCTTAAGCGGAGCGGATATGCACGTCGTGTAACATGGGTGCAGGAATTTGGAATTAGGTCCTTACTCATGGCGTATGGGCATGCAATGTAGGGCGCGGGGCGGGAGATGGCCGTTGAATGAATGATGCTTGTGGGGAAGGTAGGTATATGCCGGGTCTTAAGCTCTGCTCGTGACTTTTTTTGGTGGTGCGAAGATCGAAAGATCTTGGTTGTGGGGTGGCGGGTGGCGGGCTCAGTGTTACTTTGATGTCTAGGGGTAGTACAGTACGAATCTTCAAGCGGGAAGAGAGTGCTGTGGTACACATGATGGCTGTGTATTACAGGCTGTAACACACAGATTTGATTGGAGCTTTCTCGAGAAGCAGATAGATGCAAAATTCCGCTGCTGAAATACAAGAATAATACAAGTACCCTGAGTCTCTCTTGTTACACGTGACCAACCCCCTCTTTCCGAATTGAAGGCGAGGGTTGTCAACAAAGATACATCCCTCAGGATATACCGCTCGCCCAAGAACGTCCCCTCTTCTTGTATATCTCGTCGTGTCGATGAAATACGACTTGTTATATGTCATGTCGTCCCAAGCCATATCACGATCCGGAACCACGCGCCGCTCATCCGTCACCGAGTTAAGAGCCAACCAAAACGTGGCTTTACCCCATTTGCCAGCCTTTGGTACACGTAAAATCGGGTCTTCTGCTATTCTGCGCACATAGACAATTCCAAGTCATTTGCATCCTGCAAAATCACCCATTCCGTCACGAAACATCTTTTCTGGCTTGTATAATTCGTTTCAGCCACCAAGATACGCTCTTCGACGCAATTCAGCTTCACGGAGGATCTCTGATCCAAGACCAAGGCTGGGCGCTAGATGCGCGTACCGCTCAACTTCAACAACGACATCATTAATAATGGCGTCGACGGCGTCAAGGTGCGGGACGAGCGTCGAGAGGATGCCGGAGAGGGAGCGAGACATGGTTGAGCCCATTATGAGGAGCGTTTGCGATATGATTGAGAGGGCTCCTTGCCATAGATACGGTACGTGTCCGGCGTGGCTGCTGGATGTCAGTAAAGGTTGGAATCAATGCGGAGGGTTTTAGACTTACTGCGCGGTGATGTGCTCCAACTGTCGGATGGCTGCTTCGAGGCATTTGCGACAGTTCTCCCGCACTGATGGGTCCATTGCTGCTTGCTCGTTGTCCAAGACTGCGAGGATATATGGTCTGTAGATGATTGTGCGGCAGGCAAAATATCGCAATCGCAGCACTGTTTGTACGGGATCTTGCAGCAAAGAGCGATTGTATGGGAACTGGAGCGCTTGAGGCAGGCTTTCATACCATTGCGCCAGTTGAAAATCCAATTCTGCAACGACCGGCTCGAGACTCTGAGTTGAAGACATGGAATCTTTCGAGTATATGAGCTGGCTGACACGATTGAGAAGTCTTCTCAAAGCGATCTCGGCGAGAAAATACCACAGCTCGTCGCGGCCAACGCCCTCCTCTTCCTCTTGTTCGAACCCCCCTGGAAGTCCTACATTCTCCTCAAATTGTACAATTCCGGAGTGAGGCAAGTCCAGCTCTGCAAGTAGGTCGCTTTCGAAAAGCAGTGAATTCCAGTATACTCTCTCGCATAATTCCTTCTGGCCCGTTGGAACTCTTCCCGGGGCACTGAGAAGAAGTTGGAGCTTTGTGCTTGTGCTGCTGAGCAGGGTCCAGGCCTCCAAAGGTCGTACCAGATAGAAGAGATATGCGGACGCAAGAACAGTGCATTGTGCTGAGAGTACTGAACTTCTCGTCATCAATGCAGGAAGAAGAGTCCATGCGGCGGCGAAGTATGTCAGTCCCGGGGGATCCTCATTGCTCGGAAGTCGGGAGATACTTCCACTGCAGCTCGCTTGACCCAAGGCCAACACCAGCAAAACAATGCAGCTCTCTGGTCCCTCACGAAAACCGTTCGAAAGCGCGATACGGTAGTGACTTCTCCAGTTGAATGGGTTTACGCAGGCATACCAGACATTGACTTTGGCGAAAAATGCCTCGATGTATGCGGACGTGTTGGAAAGGTCTAGACAAGGTGTTTTGGGCAGCACCAGAGGACTACGTGCCATCTCGAGCGAGAGAAGTATCTGGGGGTCGTAGGGTTGCTGGATCAGATCACAAATAAGAGGCCACTGAAGCAGATGCAAAGCTGCGTTTGTATGTATCTTGGGCATTGTTGATATGTTCGTGGGGATCGTCCAAGTGCCAAGACCATGGCCAGGCGCTGGAAGAATTGAAAAGGTCCCGTTTTCATTTTGCACCATCACCTCATCGTTGCTGATGGTAGTCCCGCCGTTGACGGATGGAGTCCCAGTGGAAAGGGCAAGATTAGATCTTTGGCCGACAAGACTTGACTGAAGTAGTCCTTCGATTCGAGTCAGGTGCTCCAGGATAAGCTTATCACCAGCATCAAGTTTGATGCCTGGTTCTCGATAGATACACTCAGCCCCCAACTCCGTGCAGAGCTTGCACTTGGGTTTAGTTCCGTCACATCGTGACTTCCGAGACCGACAGATCTCACACTATCAGATGTCAGAATTTGTGTAGTTTTCATGGTTGGCTACTTGCAGCTATTGTTGCTCTCCTTCGTGGATAGTCGATGCCAGCATCGGTACTTCTTCTCTTTAGTGGATTAATTCCATCATCACTAGCAGCTTGCCGGTTCTGGCTCTGGTTTCCGTTCATCATGTATTCTCGGGTTTCGGAAGACTGCGATAAATTCCTGGCTTTTGGAGCCGAGCCGAGCAAGCTTTCCCGAGAAAAGCTATTGGCAAGGCGACGAGCAGTTGGCGACTTGAGAGGAGAATGTGGGGTTCCATTCCCATTTCCGTGCCCGTTAGTGAGGAGTTGCAGGCGAGGTGATGGCATGTCAACAGTAAACTGATCGGTGGACATGGAGAAATGTCGTCCGCCAGCGGAAGCAGAGTTTGGGGAGGGGTCTCGAGATGAATTTGACATAACGTCTACTGAAGAGTCGGCGTGTTGGGTTCATTGAAGGTAGAGGATGAGATGAATGTCAGCTGGAGCCAAGTCCTCATTAACGGTTGACTAAATGAATTCTCATGTGCAATATGAAGTTGGGGAAGCCATGTGTTGATATAGGATTATACCTATTTTTGAAGAAATATTGCATGCCGCGTGGGTGCTGAGTTGACAGGGATGAGCAGCATCTAGCGAAACGCTGTGGCAGAGGGGATTGGCATATCAGACGGTAGTGCTCCAGATTGGGGACGCCGGGCACTTGTGATGCTTTTGCAGGTATAGTTGCTCAGGAATCTGGGGTAAAGGTTTGGTACCTTCTGAAAGAGGTTTAATAAGGAGGCTGGATATTAAAGGGTAGGGTATGAGGCCATGTTAAAGCGACTTAAGCCAGAAACAAACGACAAGTACGAAAATCATACATCATGATGCGGGAGGGGCGGTGTTTTGCATATCAAGACCTGTGGTAAAGATGGACAGGGCCAACGAAAGGATCTACGAAGGCGGCAAAGGCGTTGCCCTGTCTGGAATTGTTAGAAGCGCCCAAGGCTTAGACGTCTCTTGAGCATATGGGGTCCTAGTATGACATACGTTTGCCCTGAATTTGGGCTTTCAGCTGACGAAAAAGAGCCATTGGTCGGCGGATGGGAAGGCTCCGTGTGCAGTTCGGTGGCAATGCGGTGGGATCAGGAAATGATAGAGCACGATAGAAGCAAGGTGGGTTTATCTGAGCTATCCAAGAAACTGAGATGATGCTTCGTGGGGAGTTGTCGAAATAGGTGATGTTTGGGGTGAGATATTAGAGGTTCGTTAGAAGGAAACACACGAGGTGCATGAGGAGAACGCGCGAATTCGTCAATCTTCAGGGGGTCTGTATGCCGGAGAAACGCCACAGGATTAGCGAGCTACAGGGGGCAGTGTACCTATTTGAGCAGTGTGTGATCACTGTGATGCCTGAGAAGAGGCAAGAGTCTCAGGCACCATGTCCCTTGACCCCTCTTGCCTGTTGGGGCTTAAGCTGCCCAGTTGTGTACTGTAAGCAGAAGTGGGGTGCGACTTTGCCAGATAATTTTCCAGGCACAAATATTCTTCCGCAGTTTCCATCCTGCCTCGCGCTCGAACAACCACAAATCCATCCCATCCCATCCCATCCCATCAATTCCATTTTGTGCGGCGGCTGCGAAATTTAAAAAGCTTAAATTGCTCGCTAATCTCATTTGCACTTATAGCCTGAATAGCCTCATCCTCAATTCCGGGCAGCGTCATTTCTTTCATCTTGCACCTCGACCACAGGTCCGCAGTACGCTTTAAAGTTCACGTATTTGCATGTACAGTACTATGCTAAGACTAGTGATGGACCGAGGCCACGAGAACGTTCGGATGGCTGCGTAAACGGCGCGGTAGTGCTCACTCTGTGAACCTGTCATCCAAGATATCTCTGCTTTCTTGTGTCGCCGCGATAAGATCATAAGAGCGTGCAACGTCGCAACTAGGTGCCGATGGACCAATATATTATGCGCGTACATGTACCATGTACCCATTCTTCGAACTATCATGGACTTCATCCTCGGATCTCCTAATCCATTCTAACATTGATCTTTTAATATCAGCCGAAACTTTCTCCGTCGTTCGACTTCCGAGTCCCTCTTCTTCCGCTGCAGGACCCCGCGCAAGATAACAGAGTGGTGCAAATATCTCATTCTCGATGGCTGCGAAGGTAGGTTGATTCCCGGCTATCAATTTCTCTACTCTTCCTGTGTGGCTGGATGTAGGTATGATCTGAGTCGAGAATAACCCGTCTATCATTGAAGGCTTTCCTGTGCTCCTTATTTCTCCTTCAACTTTCTTCTGGTTGTACCCTCATTGAGGCCGGGCTGGAGCAAGACCACATCATGATTCTCAAAGTGGTGATCACCGTTCTTACTCTAGTCCACCTAACCCGCAGCATACCTTCCCCAGAGGGTCTTGATTCAGACCTCACTATCTTGATAGACAATGATATCTTTGGTGGGTTGCAGCTTTCAATATAATTTGAATATAATGCTAATCGCTACTTCCATCTAGGCCCCCAGAGTCCCTCTGCAGACTCCGGAGTCATACTTCTCACCCCACGATCTCAAGTATCCGCATCTGCAGCATGTACGGAATTGGAAGAGACATTGTGGATCCCAGAATCGAAGACTGCGAATATCCAACTAAACCTGGACTACCTTACATTTCGCGGAAACTCCCGGAATCAAAAATACTGGATTGCACCTTCTGAGACTGCGGCTCGGACGATCGATGGAGAGGGCCAAATAGCTGAATCCATGGATTCAGGTAATTTACACCTGCCTGCCCTATGTACTCAATCGGCCCCATTTTCGAACATAACGACCCAAGATAACTCTACGAGGTGGCAAGTCAAAGTCCACTCTAACAACGAGTATCTTACGGGGCAAGATCTACGACTCCCCGCTCTTAATACCTGCTGATATTGTTCAAGATTTCGAGACCGACTCAGTTTCCGATTTCTGGGTATTAGATACGCGCCACAGCCGAAACGATTTACTTACTCGACACCGTACAAGGGAACTTGCAATAATTCATCTGCACTGTCATTCGGACCACAGTGTATACAGTCTCCTACAGGTGGCTCAGAGGACTGCTTGTTTTTAAATATCTGGACCCCATATCTCCCCGCACATGGTAGATCTGCGGTTGGAAACCTCAAGCCGGTAATGTTTTGGATTTATGGCGGGGGGTTTGCAACTGGCGCCGGCAACGATCCGACTTTTGATGGAGGGAATATTGCTTCGAGAGGTGACGTTGTTCTGGTAACTATCAACTACCGTTTAGGAGCTTTTGGCTTCTTGGCCCTAAATGATGGGGTCACTAAGGGCAATTACGGTATTGCAGATGCCATTAATGCGCTGGACTGGGTTCGTGCAAATATCCATGATTTTGGTGGTGATGGGAACCGGATTACTATTTCCGGGCAAAGCGCTGGTGCTGCAAGTGTCAGGGCACTGCTTGAATCACCAAAAGCGAATTGGAAGTTCCAAGCCGCGATTCCAATGAGCAATCTCGGAGGTGGCGGATACGGCACAACTTATTCCGCATGGCTATCCATCGATAATGAAACAGCAACTGGTGCAAAGTCACTTCTCGCGTCAACAAATTGCTCTACCGCCAATTCACAAGTCGACTGCCTTCGAAATGTGCCAGCAACTACACTATCAAATCTGGGTAGTGGAGTGAGATTTCCGGTTGTGGATGGCACATATCTCACTACACCAGGGCTTCGTCTGAATCAGAACGCATCCCTCCCCCGAACCCACCTCCTTTATGGACTTACACGTGATGATGGGGCTGCACTTACGACCTACGTGCAAACCACTAACCTGAGTGAGGCGATTGCAACAGATGGCTTTAACATTCCCGTGGTTATAAACACAAGTCTCTTCCCAATACCTGCAGGAACCAATGCCACGTTGAACATCTTCAACGTCACGTCACGTGCGGCTACCGATACTATTTTCCGCTGCTTCGATCAAGCAGCAGCATATGCTGGAACATTAAACGACGTCTTTGCACCAAATCAGTATTTCTACGAGTTTAATCGTTCCTATCAACTGCCTAACTTTGATCCTAATCCACCCGTCTGCGACGCACCTGTCACACAGACCCATCCGTACGGTGATCCAGAGCAGGAATATTTCAAATGCCATTCAGGAGAACTGTACTATGTCTTTGGTAACATTTTGAGAATGGGCTATCACCTCAGAGACGATAATGATCTGCGGTTCTCTCAATTCATACTCGATTCATGGACCAGCTTCGCAAGAACTTACAACCCGAACCCGGATCGTGCATTTCTGAAAGCAAGAGGATTTACCAACACGACTATGGAGCTTGACCAAGCAGGTGAATGAAGTCCGATTACCAAGTCTAGAACCGGTTCTCTGGCGATGAGGGAGCTGCAGTGGGGTAGTAAGCAAGTTGACTTTCGGGACGTCGAACAGTGTGCGGCCTTGGGATGGCCGCTTGATTTTTACGTGTGAGCATCAAGATGGAGTCGAGAATTGTGCCTCGATTTCCTATGCTCCGTTCATACCTCTTTCGATTAAACCCCTTCGCCTCCTCAACCAGAACTCGCCCCGGACGGTATTGGTAGAAAGCTGGAATGCTCACCTTCTGCATCCATCCGACGACCTACTCAAACGAATGAGATATGAAATGGTGTAGTAGTAAGGGGGCCGTCGATGGGTTTCGGTATACCGTGATGATATATGTTGCCATTCATTTGAGCTCCTCCCTCGTTTGGGTTACAAGTCAATCATATTCTTACTCTCTTTTAAAAACAGAAAACCCGGTTTAAGTGTTTAGGACAGTCAAAAAACATGAGGCTGTTTTGTTACCTCTAGACCTTTCTCGAAGTCCAGAGATGGTGAATCGTGCAGTGAAAGTGATGTGTCGTCCACAAACCAGAGTCTCGAGAATGATTCAACTTTGCTCTTTCAATGAATCATCCAGTTTCCTCACCTTCAAGCCTTAAAATGTCTCACTTCCCTCTGCTTCGCAAGTCCAAAAGCAACCGCACCTTCAAAGAATTTAGTCTTGACACAAAAATGGCACGCGACATCAAAAGCGTCTTGAAAGCAGGGATCCACAGCCTCCTATCCCCCTCTCCCTCCCAACCAAACACATCCACAACGATCCACAGCCCCCATCATCACTCCCAAACCCACGAGCAAGAAATCCACAACGCCCTCGCGGCACACAACTCTGCGCGCCGTTCAGCCCGTGGAGCGAGGAGACCAGATCTCAAGTGGTCGAAGGACCTCGAAGCTCACGCGCAGAAATGGGCTGACCATCTCGCGGCTTCGGGAGAATTTAGACACGGTAATGTCCACTTCGATTTGCGTTTAGTTATTTCTACTGGGATTTTGGAGTGAGAGGCGATGTGCTGATATCGTGATAGAAGGCCGACGGGGCGAGGGCGAGAATCTCTATACGCGCACCAGCGACCCGTACACGCGAAAATCCTTCCGCCATGCTGTGCGTGTTTGGGTTGCGGAGCGGGGGGCGTATAGTGGGCAGAGGATTGGGGGGGGTGAATTTGGGGCTTTATGGTCATTATACGCAGGTGAGTTTTTTTTCTTCTTTTTTTTTTTCTTTGGAGAGGAAAATTAATTAAAGATCGTATGGGGAAGTTGGGATTGGAGTTGGGAGTTTGGAGTTGGGATTTGGATGTTGATGTTGATGAGATATACTAGGTTATTTGGCCTGGAACGACGCATGTGGGGATGGCGAGTGCGGCTGGGTGGGATGGGAGACAGGTTGTTGTTGCGAGGTATGCGCCGGGTGGGAATGTGGTTGGGATGGATGCTTTTCATAGGTGATTGGATTGGCCTTGAGGTGGGAGTTTTGAGGTTATGGGTTGACTGGATAGCAGTGTGCTGTGCGCGGAAGCTGGAAGCTGGGACGGGATTCTGTAGGTATACTTAGTTAGATGGGTGATATCGAGGTTTATATACGTTGCTTATTCCCTCATCTTCATCTCCCTTTTCGATCCATCCACTTTACCCTCTACCTTCCTTCTTCTTTGAAACCACTGTCTCTCTCTCTCTTTCTATAGGTATATTCACCCAAAGCTGTACTGCTCCGCATTCACCGCGAAAACTCCCTATATAATACATACCTGCTTGCACCCCCAGATATTCTTCACAGCAAACCATCTACAAAGCGTACAGAATTCACGTGGGAAGGACGGCCGGCGGCTCTTGCGTTTTGTGCGCTTTGACGTGTGTATGGGCTCTTGTTGCGTTCTTCAAGTGACTTCTAGGTGTGGTGTTATTCATTTCGTAAATATGGAGCGAATGAATGAATGAACGAACGACTGTTTTGAATAACGACGGATTGTGGGGGGTATGTTCCGATGATGGGTTTTTAATGTGGGGTGCGAAGATGATGGGAAAGGTGTTTATGGTTATATAGGTAGTGTATGGGTCTTTTAGAAAGAGAAGGAGGGAGGGAAAAGGGGGAGGTTGGAGAATAAGCACGTGTGCGCACATGGTCGCGCAGAGAGGAGAAGTTGCCCGCTGGCGCTGGCTGGCCTCGCAAAAAACTAAAGCTTCAAGCTTTAACGTACACTGCAGTGTTCATCGCCCGAAATTCAGGGCTTGATCGCTACTCCGTAAGGTCAGGTGCGGGGTACTACAGTACAAGCGCGTGGTTGATTTATACACGTCTCGTAAACCCCAAAGCAAGCCTCCTCCTCGTCCTCGACTTCAAAAACAACACACCTTCCTGTCTAGATCCAGATCCGACGTCCCGCTGGTTAATATATCGGTGTAGCGCCGCCTTCTGCATCCACCAAAACAAGGTTTTGTACATGCCGCACGATTGCACCAGATTGGGAGAAAATAGGGGTCCGTCCTGCATCCACAAGCGAGACCAAGTTTTTTCTTGGCAAAGCTTGACTGGAACAATGCTCCGATTGGCTACTGCTCTCGTTCCTGACGACTACTTTATTCTTTGCCGTTAGACTCAGATACACATATCCCAAAATGACGTGGCTGTGGTTTCAATAGAAAACAAGCTTTTTAGCCGTGCGGGGTATACATGAAAGGAAAATACCTCGAGCTCGAGAATGTTGTTGTTTATTAATTTACACTCATATCGACTTGTATTTTCATCAACCTCAAGTACAACGCCCGCCTTCTAAGACCTTCTCATAAACGAATTAAGATATCGCAGTCATGTCTCCAGCCACCCAGATCTCCCAGCAGCCTCAGCCAGAGCAGGTTGAAATGACGACTCCTCCAACCGACGGAATTGTTTCCCAGCAACCGGTATGAATCGCTTTTCCGCTTCCACACCGTGCCTCGAATCAATCTCCCAGTCGTATCAAGATTGCTGTAGTACTGTAGCCCAGATGCTAATTTGGATTATTCGCTTTTAGACACAAACCGAGGCCATGACGACGGAGCCGCAGATGCATCTCAGAGGTGGTGGAATGGTCGGCGACTGGTATGGTTCCCCCTTCCTGAAGTTCTTTCTCGTTTTAGTAGCTTTGGATTGGATCAGATCTCATCTAATAACTTCCTTTGTGTAGCTTTGAAGCTATCTGTGTCTTTGAATGCTGCAAGGGACTCTGCGACTGCTGCTGCTAGGATAGACTGCTCTGCTAGTCTGCGTTGTGCGGGGTCGGGGTCAGGACCTAAGGGATGTGTTTGAGCGAATTAACGCAGGAAATACGAGGGCATGCGATGTATTTTGGAGTTATAAGGATCGTCAATTAGGTTCGAATGTGAATCCGCGATGCATTGCATTTAAGATATTGAAAAGGAATGTGACTCTTCTGCCGCTCCTTTGTTTGCAACCTCCAGTACAGTACTCTCCGTTTGATCATATGCGTTTCTCTTTATTTATTCAAGGGCGCTCACTTGCTAGTGACAGGTGGTTGGTCAGATATTAGCTGACGCGGTTTGTCTTTGTACACATAAGTATATTCAACTGAATTGAATGCCGTATATGTGAATATAAACATTTTCTCTACCAAGCAAAACAATGTCAAGATGGTCAAGCGGTCATAGTCATAGCAAGCTTTGCTAACACTTCCAACAGCTCTCCGCCATCAAGTCAATATACCTATGTCAACCCTGCGTCCAGGCAGTCGCCTGATCGTATTCATAGCTTCCAAGTTGCAGTATCGAAAGCCTCTACTGCAGCACCGGGAAGCCAGTGGTCTTCTCAAATCTCACAATTAGGGCCGTATCCGATCCGCGGATTACCAACGTTCGGGAGCCCAACCATCCCGGTAAATGCCCAGTAACATGTTTCCATATCTCTAAACGCCGCAAACACACACCTACGTTCTTCCACCACCGAGCAAACCCAACTCATACTATCAACCAAGCCGGTCATAGAACTGAGCTTATACAAAATAATAAAATCACACCAAAGACAATAACCGGCACATTCTTCGTCCCTTTAGGAAAGCTATCGATTCAGCCAAGCCTTTCTCATGCAATCAAGTCTACTTCAGGACCCTCTATTGGAAACTTCTCTCAAATCAACAAATGTAAGTTAATCTTTCTCTCTCTCCCCCCTCCCCTCTCTAGCCGCTTGACCTCTTGACCTTGCTATTTCTTTTTGCTATTTTGTTTAACTATATAAGATTTGATATTCACTCTGGTTAAGCGAAGCGAAGTATAGTTTCTATAAACTGCTAGAGAACTATAAGGGCAGTCAGTCTAACTTTAGACCGTCTTGATAACACTTTTTGGCAGGCTATTAAGAGTTTAGCAACTGCTTAACCTTCTTCTTCTCTTAACTATCCGCAAATTGCTCTAAATTGCTTCTTAGCACCTTCGTCCCGCTACTATTAAATCAAACACTATCTATTTCTTCCACGCCTCTTACCTTATTTACTGCATTATCTCTTTGTTACTGCTATCTTCATCTTTTAAGCTATTCACTACTCGTCTCACTAGCACGTTATTATTAACAATCTATAAAGGCACTAGCTTCGGGATACACGCTTCAAATAGATTAGATACTAAGACTTCTCTGTTCTTCCTATCTCTAAAAGGGTCCAAACCCAACACAAGCGTTCCTTTTCTCCCGCATACGCGCGCGAAGGCTATCGCGCGTTATACTCCTAGCAAAAAGATCCTTCAGCCGAGCTGGAGTCGTCGCGGTAGGTAAAACCAGCGCCGGATACCAAGACCTTAAGCGCAGGATAACTAAGTTATACTTCGCGGCATTATCCGTATTATCCTATCACAGCTCACACAATGACTAGAAGAAGAAGTTAAGGAGGTGGAAGAATACTAGTAATAGGCTCTTTATTAATAAGAATAATAGACTAAAGAGGGAAGAAAGGAGTGGGAAGCAGCCCCTTCTTATACTAATCTAATTCACATATATATAAGGGGAAAAGCTAGGCGGCCGCGTAGTTATATATAATTTATACGCGGGGATAGCCTTAATAATATAAGACTAGTAAATAGTAGACTATAGCTAGTAGAATATATACTTAAATATATAATCTAATAGCATATCACCTGCCTATAATATCACCCCCCTTTTCTAAGAAGCGTTTGCTCTTAAACGCGTAAAAGTGTTTCTATAAAATTATCTTTTAATTCCTTATTTATCTTATTATTATTATCTAATTCCTTATAGCTATCTAACCTTTTATTATAAGCCTATAACTAATTTAGAAGTAATTATAAAGGTCCTAGTTTATTAGGATAGGACTAGTAAAAATCGCAGACTTAGTAAGGTAAGTACTTGAAATTAGAGGCTAGGTACTAGTCTAAGTCTTTATTATAACCTTTCTATTAAACCTAGTACTATAATACTTTTCGGATAACTTTTAAGGCTAGTAGATATTTAACTTCCTATTTAGGTTTATTATTAACTTTAATTAGTGGCAGGGGAGGCTAAATTTATCCTAGAAGAGAGTTATCTATAGCTTTTTATAACTTATTAGTAGAGAATATATTATAGATTATAAATATTATAAGGAGCTTAAGTTAGTAACTATTCCTTACTATTTCTATAATCTTAAATAGGCTAGCTATCTAGTAGTCTAATTTGCGACTTAGTTAGTATTTTCTCTAGTATTTAGTAAAGGTGAAAACCTTATCCCCTACTTAGAAATTAATAGGTTAGCGTTTATAGTTAGCGTTCTTTACTTATTATACTTATACTTTGGCTATATTTAATTAACTAAGCTATAAAGCCTCTTCTATTCTTTATATATATTTAATAGCCTCTTCCTAGTTAAGCTTATAAGACCTAGATCTTAGTTTAGATGCATTTTAGTTAAAAGAAGTATAGGGCTTATAGCTATACTAAAGGTAGTAAGGTAATATCTTAATAGTTAACTAATAAAGTATAAGCTATATATAGTCTAGTATTAGTAGTATCTCGGACTAGTTATCTTAGTAGTAGTTAATAAATAGTTAAAGGCATTAATATATATACTAGTTTATAATCTCTAACTAGCTATTAGTCTCTAGGTAATCTCTTAAGGAAAGCTTAAGCTTTATACTAAGAATATAGTAGAATTCCTCCTAGAACTAGGAAATAAATTATAGACTATAGTCTAAGATAATTATAATTGCTAGACTAAAGTATTAATAAATATGTTTAATATAAATCTATATAAGGTCTCTAGAGATAGCTATCTTATAATAAGGAACTATAATTAGATATTTACTTAAGCGGTCTATTATAATAAGAACTATATTAAATCCTTTCTTATTAAGAGGTATATCTTTAAAGTCTATTACTATATTAGTCTAATATCTTTCCGGGATAGGTAATAGTTTTAGGAGACTAGGTTTCTTATCTCTTAGCGTAAGTGTTTTATAATAAGTTTTATAGTTATAGATAAAGCGTTTAATATATTTATTTATCTTTAGCTAGTAGAACCGCGACTATAATAACTCTAATATCTTATCACATTCTAGGTATACTATAAAGATCTAGTTATAGATCTTATAAAGTAGTCTACTGCATAGATTACTATTCTAAGGCACTATAAGTTATCTATAGTAAAGAAGAATATTATTATCTAAGGTGAAATAGTTATTACCTTCCTTAGCTTGCTTTTAGAGGGGAGCTAAGGATTTAGCAGTTAAATTCGCCTTAATAATCTTATTAATTAGGTCTAAATCTTAGAGGAGGTCTTTTTCTTTATCTAATAAAGTAAGGTCTACCTCTAGGTTAATTTTAGATAGCTTAATTTTCTAGCAAATCTAAGGATTAAGTTAGTCTAGTATAAGTAGAGCCTTTATATAATAATCTTCCTTAACTTAGTCTTAGTCTAAGACTTTATTATTCTATTAGATAAGAGTATCTATACTTATATTATCTTTTCTAGGTCTATAGCTAATAAGGAAGTAATACTTGCTTAAGGCTTTAGCCTATCTTGCCTATCTTGCGGTAAGCTTCTTAGTAGTTATAAAATACTCTAATGCCTAGTAGTTAGTAAAAATCTTAATATAATTATAAGTATATTAGAGCTCTATTTTCTATTTATTAAGAGACTTTATAATAGCAAGTATTTCCTTATTATATATACTATAATTACACTCTACTAGTAGTATTATCTTAGAGAAGAAACCTATAAAATACTATTTATTACTATATTTTTAAGAGAAGATTCCTATAATAATACTATCTAAGGCGTCTGTTTTAATTATACACTCTAGCTTTAGATTATAATAATATAATATAGGCGCTAAGATTATATAGATTTTAAGTTTCTTAAACGCGTGTTTATATTCTTTAGAGAAAATAAAGGGGGTTCCTTTCTAAGTAAGATATATAAGAGGTTATATAATCTTTTTATAATCTTATATAAAATAATAGTAGAAGTTATAAAATCTAAGAAATAATTATATACCTACTATATTAGTTAGTTTAGTCTATTTCTATACTACTTTAATACTATTAGTAGAGATAATAAAGCTAAGGTACTTAGTCTTTATAACTCTAAATTCGCATTTCTTAGTATTAACTTAGAGTCCTATATCTTATAAATATTAGAGAACCTTTATAATCTGCTCTTTATATTCTAAGGGATTATCTAAGTAAATTAGAATATTATTAAGGTAGGCTATATAGAAATTATCTAGGTAGTCGAAAAGGATATTATTTATATACTACTAGTAAGTGCTTAGACTATTAGTAAGACTAAATAGAAGCACTTTATATTTATATATACTATAATAAGTATAGAAGGTTATAAGTTCCTCTAAAGCGGGATTTATGCGTATTTAATAAAAAGCCTATCTAATATTAAGCTTAGTAAAGATCTTAGCTTAACTAATTTGCGCGAGGATTTTATTAATAAGTAATAGAGGGTAGTAATCTTTTTAAGTAATTATATTAAGTTTATAAAAGTTAATATAGAAATAGAGGCCTCCGCCTAGCTTAAGTGCAAAGAGAACTAGAGAGGCAAAGAGTATATAGCTTAGAGTAATAAAACCTTTTAATAAGTTATTAAGTAACTAATTATAAAGGATCTTAAGCTCTTTTACTAATATCTTATATAATAGGTAATACTTAAGACTATTTAGCTTAGTTAGCTTAATCTTATAATTATATAGGCAGATAGGAGAGATCTAGTCTAAGCCTGCTTTAGAGAAGATATTAAGATAATTATAATATACCTTTAGGATCTTTTCTATATTAATACTATTCTTATCTATCTTATTAATCTTAATTAGTAGTATCTATTCTTTAATAAGCTATTTAATCTTATATAAGCTTAAGGTAAAAACCTTTATATCTTACTATCTTATATTAAAATCTATCTTAATAGCGCTAATAGCTATAATATTAAGGCCTTTAAGAAGTAGTAGCGGTAATAGTCTCCTTATTAGCTTAATATAATAGAGTTTACAGGTGAATTTATTTCCTGCTAATAAGTGTTTTATCTTATAGAGGTTATCTTTATAGAGGATCTAATATATAGCTTTTAGAGCTAACTTAGAGATATAAGGAAGAGGCGGTAGTATTACTAGTAGAGTAGAAGGCATTTAACTTAAAGGGGTTATAGGTGTATCTATAATCTTGTCACGGGTTGCAAGCGACTTGGTTCAATCGAAAGACCAGTTTATTACAAGGAGGTAAAACTAAAGAAGAAAGGAAAGAAGGAGAGTTTCTAAGCTCTCCTTATGGGTCTGTAAACCCCTGTTGTTGTTGGTGGTCAAAACATTGTAACCGCAGCAACGATGGTCAGCTGACCGAGTACTCCTCATGGGTCTAACCCATCACAAATCTCTTCTATATAGATATATTATATCTATTTCTTAAATTAGATCTCTCTATCTATTTAGACGTCTTAGCATTTTATATCTTCCTAGTTATTAACTAAGACTAGCTATAAGAATAGCTTATTCTAAGGGATATTAATCTCTTTCTATTTAAGTTATTAGATATAATAATATAGCTATAAGTCTAGCGGCTAGAATAAGCGTTTATTAAAGGAATTAATCTTAACCCTAAAATGAGAGAACTATTAATAGCTAATAATTATATTATAGTAATAGAGTAGTATTAAGAGAAATAGAATATTAAAAAGGTATTACTAGTTAATTATAAGATATAGATAAACTATATATTTAATAGATACTTTTAAGCTTCTATTATATCTAGTAATAGAGACTAGAGTCTTAAGCTTCTTAATTAGAGTATTAGTTTAAGAAGTAAAGGTAGTACTAATTTATATATTAAGGAAAAGAAAACTATTTACTCTAGTATCTTATAAAGCGTTTAGATATATAGAAATTCTATTTTTTAGTATAGTATAGAAAAATATAAGTAGCTTACCTCCTATTAACTAACTTAAATCTAAACGCGAATAATTAATACTAAATTTGCTTAGAAAGGAGTCTCTCTCTAAGCTTACTTATTTTCTAAATCTAAAAGACTCTCTAATAGCTTATTTATCTTAACTTTATATAATCCTTCCGCTTCTGCGATTAATTTGATTTAGGCCTTAGATTTCTTAGAGTAGAGGCACTAGCTTAAGTAGTAGTCTTATTCCTAGTAGTTAAAGTAGAGGGGAATTAGAGTAGGTACTTAGGTCTCCTTAGTTTTTAGAATAGTATCTAGTAGTTAATTAGTGTCTAGTTAAGGTGCCTAATATAAGGTCTTACTTATAGTAGTTTAGGTTTATACTAGTATAGAGCGGGGAGCAATATAAGAGTTTAACTTATTTATTTAAGAGTTTACTTCTTAGATAACTAAGAGGTTTAGCTCTATAGTAATAGCTATATTAATAAGGGTATTAAGGTTATTATTAAAGTTATAGAGCTATAAGGCGAGCTAGTATTAGAGTCGAGAGGGAAGCTTCTAGTAGAAGTTATTAAATTAATTAGATTAATAAGTTTTACTCTTATTAGTAAACTAGAGGAACTTTATATAGAACTTATATATAGTTTCTTCTCTTACTACTATCTTAAGAGCTAGGTAGTCCTTCTTAGCTTATTAGACTTCTTAAGGGTTAGTATAGATCTTATAAAGAAGAGTTAATATTTTATAGTAGTTCTAGAAATAGTCCTCTATATTATAATAGAGGTATTAAGGTCCTAGGTGTTTAAAGGTATCGCTAGAGGTTTAAGAGTAAACGTAATACTTGCAGGTATTATTTATAGGAAAATAGTCTATATTAATTTAGAGTTTAGCTTTAACCTTAGTAATAAAGATATCTACCTTTTTATTTATTCTATTAAAAATTATAAAGTTAGGAACTTTCTTTAAATATCTTTCTCTTATATTATATACTAGTATCTTAGGTGCTTAAGGAGATTATAGATAAGATTCCTGTTTTAGAAGTAGGAAAGAAGATAGATTTATATAAGGGTTATAGTAGTTTACTAATAGATCTTAGGATTATAGTCTAGAGGCTCTCGCGTTAAGGTGTTAGTTTGCAAGTTCTTATTTAAGTTATATAATCTTCTATATTATAAGAGCAATTATATTCTCTTAAGTTAATATAGAAGGAGTATTATAGTATTCTTTAAGCTAACTTAAGGATCCTATATTATTAGAAGTGTATAGAGTAATATTATATAGGTTAATAAAATTGCCTTTAATAGGCTTTTTTGCAGGTGATTAGAAAAAGGCTCTAGGAATTAACTAGATCTCTATATAGTCTAAAGGAGCATTATTATTATTATTAGTAGATATAAAAGCTAAAGTGTCTTATAAGAAAGAGCGTGTATTAGAGTATATAATAGAGAGTATTATAGTTAAAGTTTTAGAGAGTAGTCGAATCGCATTAGTTATCTTTAATATTTAAGGTTATATTATTTTAGTAAGGCTTTAAGGCGCTATTATAAAGGGGTTTCAAGGTTAGGATATTTTTAGGTCTTTCTAGATAGTAAAAAAGAGAGTCTATTATTATATTATAGCTTATATAATAACTAGAAGAAGAAATTAAAAAGGTAGAAGAATACTAGTAATAGGCTCTTTATTAATAAGAATAATAGACTAAAGAGGGAAGAAAGGAGTGGGAAGTAGCCCCTTCTTATACTAATCTAATTTATATATATATAAGAGGAAAAGCTAGGCGGCCGCGTAGTTATATATAATTTATATACAGGGATAGCCTTAATAATATAAGACTAGTAAATGGCGGACTATAGCTAGTGGAACACGTGCTTAAACACGTGATCTAATAGCATATCACCTGCCTGTGATATATTCTGCTTTCCCTACTAAAGCTCTAAAATTGCTCTGCTATTTATATATTATACCTGCCCCGGCATCGCGAAGGCGATAATAATAATAATAATATTAATTAACGTCTATTAGACTGCAAGTGGAACCTATAGCCCTAGAGACCTCCCGAAGGGTATAGAGATATACTAAGCTTAGGAATTAAATATAAAGATAATCTATTAAGAAAGATATTTTATATAAAAACACATATAGCTAGAGGGTTATATATCTATAACCTTCTCCTATATTTAGAATAGACTACTAGAGAGTTTTAGAAGTAGGTAGAAGAACCTAAGAGTTATACTCTAAAGAGAGCAAATAGTTAGTTAACTATAAGATCTATATTATATACTATATATAATAGTAAGTTTTTAAGCCTATAAGAGTAGTAATAAAGGAAAAAGTAGTGTTTTAATAGATAAAGGAAAAGAAAAGTCTCTAAAGCGCCTTATATCTCTAGACTCTAAATAAATTATTATATAAAATCTTATTTTAGTATCTACTTTAGTAGAACTAAGAAGAGGTTATCTAATAATCCTATTAGCTTATATATCTTTAAATAGAGCAGTAAATGGTTATTATAACCTTAGTAGTAGATCCACCTTATAGTATAAGCGATCTATTTTATTACTAGATAGACTTTTACTACTAAGGGGCACGCTTCTACTATTACTAGTTATAGTAAAGGGCTATAGAACCCTTAAATCTATAACTACTATAGAATTTAAGTCTAGGCTAGCAAGATTATTTATTATACTATTCTTAGCCCTATAAGTAGGCGCGAAGGTAATTAATTTTTATAAGACCCTAAAGGTTATACTATAGCTCCTGCTTTATATAGGACTATAGAGTAGTTTAGCGCTTTTATCTTTAGTCTAGACTATAAGGTTTATATTAGATTAGAGGCGCCTTTCCTTTCTCTAGCCTTATAGAGTAAAGGTTATAGTACTAAGTGTTTTTCTTTAAGGAGCGCACTATACTAACCTAGAGAAAGTATAAAGGTATATAAGTATTATATAAAGAAGTGTATATAGTGAGAAGTACTTATTATTAGGTATAGATATAAGTATAGAAGCTTATAATATTAAGAAGCTTTATAAATTAATAAGAAGCTTTTATAAGTTTTTAGAGATATATAAGACTTTCTATTTTAGACTAAAGAGGTTTAATAGGCCTATCTAGCTAGTAAATAAACTTTCTTACTATTTTGCAATAGTGCGCTATATAGTCTAGTTTCTTATCCCTTTTATAAAAGTAAATAAGCTTTATATTAAGGTAGTTAAATTTTATATAATACTAGCGGAAGTCCCTATATAAAAAGTAGAGAGTAAGTAGTTAGTATAAGATAGGCCTTAGAAAGTCTAGTTTTAGGAGAGGTTTAACTATATAAGTTAATTCCTACTTCCTATACTATTTAGGTAAGGTTTTAGAGTATTATATCTATTAGGTATTCTATGTATAGTAATATAAGTCTCTTAGATTAGACTAGATACTGCTAACTATTAGTTGTAAGGCAAAGCTAGTATTCTAGTCTAGTTTTAATACCCTTATATTAGTAAGCTTATCTGCCGCTTTATTACCTTTAATTCCTATATACCCTAGAGCCTAGCAAATACTAATATTATAGTTTTCTATAACTGCCTAGTAGTTATAGAAGGCCTATTATAAGGAGAGAGAGGTATTATCTTATATATACTAAATAACTAAGGTACTATTAATATAGAGCTAGATCTATTACTAACTTACTTCTAGGGCAAGCCTAATTATATACTAAAGACTCTTCTAGGCCCTAATTGCCTTTGCGTTAAATATATAAGAGTAGCTATTAATTAAGCTATAGCTACTAGCAATCTGCCGCCTAGCTTAGTAGATAGTATAGCTATAGCCTATCTAGTATTATCTATCTATCTATTTCTCTAAGCTATCTAAGAAGATAATTATATTAGTAGAGAGTAGCTCTATCTATTACTTCTTAAAAGTAGTAAAGGTAGTTTTCTTATTAACTCTATTTATAAGATCTATATAGTAGCTTATAGAGAAGTATAAGAATATAAGTCTAGGGTAGAGAACTTCTAGAAGAAGAGTACTAAGCTATTATACTTTAGTCTTATAAATCTATAGACTACTAGCCTCTTATTCTCTTTTAATTATTAGGGGTGTAATCTATTTAACTAGCGGGTGCTACTTATTAATAGTCTATAGGCGTATAGTAAACTAAAGCTTAGCCTCCTCTAAGGTTATTATTACTAAAGGGAGTCTTATATCCTAAAAGAGAGAGATTATAAGTATTATGCACTAGATAAGAAGAACTTCTCTAGTAGCTAGAGCGATTATTTTCTTAATAAAGTCTATAGCCTAGCTATTTTAGGCGCTAACTAAGGCTGCCTTATCTTAGTATTAGATCTAGAGGGGCTTCTTTCTACCGCTATACTATACTTCTATACTATAGAGTACTAAAGGTAATATATAAGTAATAATTACTTTCTAGAGAGAGAAGGCTAGTAGGCTGTCTACTATCTAAGCGAGGCTATATATATAATAAGTAACCTATTAGGCCTTTATAATATATTTAGTAATATATCTTTTAAAGCTAAGAGTTCTATTAAACCAGACCCCTAGCTAGTAGAGAGTAGATTAATCTTCTTTTTTCTCTATAGTAGTAATAGATAGGATAGTAAGTTTATTATTTACTATATAGTTTAAAGTATAGTCTTCTTATTTCTTAGAGAAGTAAATTATCTTAAGTTTCTTAAGTGTAAAGGCAATCTTATATTCTATAAGTAGAGCTATATTCTTATCTAGTGAGTATAATATCTAGTATAGGTAGAGGTCGTTTATATATCTAAACCTTAGTATAATACTATAGTTTACTTTATAGATTAGAGTAGTTATCTTTTCTAGTCTAATGTTACGAACGTAACACGTGACCAAGGG
>QGMF01000277.1:0-42343 GCA_007821475.1 Lachnellula arida
CCTCCAACCCCCCCAACCAACCCCAAAAACGCCTCCCGCCCCCACACAACCTCCAACCTCCTAAACGCCCCATGCCTAGCCCTCGACGCCAACAAATTCATAATCTTCGGCAAACCCGCATAAACCTGTGCATTGCCCCCATTCCCCCCTCCTCCTCCTCCTCCATTCCCACTTGTACCCGCAAAAGCACAAGGCATCACAATCCGCACACTAACAACCTGCCTCGACCCCCCCTGCCCCATCGCCTTCAACACCCGCACAACCCCCATATCCCGACTATCCATCCGCGAGAACAGCAGCGTGTTGTGCGACCACAGCAGGTTGTGCGTCTCGGTGTGGATTTGGCGGCATGTGCGGAGGATTGAGAGGGTTGTGAGGATTGTCTTCCCTTGCCCTTTACCCTTCGCCTTCGCCTTCGCCTTCGCCTTCCCCTTCTCCTTCCCCTTCATATTTCCTTTCGTTTCTGATTCTGATTCTGTTTTGGATTTGCTGGAGGGAACGTTGGTGGTGCAAGGAGAAATCGGATTAAGGCATATTTTGTATCGCGAGCTTGTGCTTGAACTCGTGCTTGTGCTTGTGCTCGTGGTATGCGATGAGCGGTATGGCAGGGCTTCGATTAAGGGCGTGGGAAGGGGGGAAATTAGGATGTAGGCGTATATCTGGTCGCGGAGTTCGCGGGGGAGTGTTAGGAGGGTTGGTGCCATTGGTTGCTTGTTGTGTGCTTCCTACGTGCGAGTATGATATGAATGAATAAATGAAGGATGAAGTAAGTTTTGGGGAAGCTTTTTGGTGGTGTGTGGAGCGCGCGCGGGCCGGGCCTTCGTTTGGCGTGACAGGGATTTAAAGGGGCTTGACCTTGACTTGAGGATGGTGAGCTTTGGACTTGTTAAGGATTTTTGAATCCTATTTCTCTATCTTCATTCATTATATCTTTCTAGATGGAGGAGTTCAGTAGGAAAATGCGATGCATAGTTTTAGAAATTTGTTCTCGTATTCCAAATCTAATGGGTATCTGAGCCGAGCGCCATTTCATGCCTTTCCACCTGCCTCATAAACTCCAAAACCTATCCTAACTTTATATACTTGCTCTCCTCGGAGCCATGGTTCTGCGTAAAGCTTTCTTTTCCTCCGTCTCATCCACCAACGGAAGAACACCCTTTTCTCTGGTCTCAGCCAGGAATTCCTCGCCATATTTGTATCCAACCTGATAAATCTCATCAAACTTGCCGAAATCGAGCGTTCCATAATCATCAATAGGCGGTCGCATATAGAGGCAACCTGGTGTATTTTTGGCTCTTTCCAACGCATCGACACTAGAGACATAAGCCAGTCGTGCTTGGATCTCGGCTAGAGTGGGTGGGTTGGGGTATGAAGAGAATGGGTTCCAGCGATTTGTAAATGCCCAGAATCCTGATAATGAGTCTCCAAATGTTTGAGGTGTATCGTCGTCAAGACTTCCTACATCGACTGCAAATATCACATCTGCCCCAAGAGACTTCATATGCGATACCGTCAAATTGTCAACATAGCCTCCATCAAGAAGCATACTTCCCTCATCGCAAAGAGGCGGAAGCAACCCCGCCAAGGACATCGATGCTCTCACATAGCGCCATGCATATCCACTTGTATGAATCTCTGATCGACTCTTGCTGATGTTCGTAGTATTGCAATAAAACTCGAGCCAGAAATCTTCAATTTGACTCTTACCAAACGTCTTGAAGATACCACGATTAAACTCATGACCGGTGGTGTATGATGCAGACGGGTATGTCAAATCGAGGGCGAAACGCCACATACTTGCCATTCGTCCCGCAAATTTCTTTGCTCGACCATACATGGGCACAACATCTGCATCGCGGGCATATAGTGCACCGATAAAAGAGCCGATAGATGTACCACCGACAATGTCGATGGGGATGCCGGCCTCCTCCAAAGCTCTGATGATGCCGATTTGTGCTATACCTCGAGCGCCACCACCACCGAGTACTAGTCCAATTGACTTTCCACAAAGCCGTCTCGCGATCCTATGGAAGTCGCCTTTGAAAGGCGTATCTGCAGAATACAACGGGGTTTGTCTAACCCTGCGAGAAGTGTACTTTTGGATCTCCGCTTGTAGGACTTGAACACGTTGCTTCAATACAGAACCGAATTTCCTGGTTTGAGGATGAGCGGGGACAGAGCTTGAACTGAATTCCATTTGTACATGGTGATGTCCTCCGTTGATCCAAACTCGGTTCCGTAACCATGCACGTGTTGTGCCGGGCGCAGAGAACCGGTCGGCATGTAAGAGGACCAGCTCCTTCCTCGCGGTGGTCTTCATGCCAAGTAAGAAACGTTCATACTCTCCGATCGCAGGAGAACCTTCGGCCAATCCGACAAGTAGAATGCAGTCAGCCTGGCTAATGCAAGTCTGAGTCCAAGGAGAATTGACGTTGGTATCTGATATGAGCTGTGTCAGTATAACTCCAAGCAAGCGTATCATACAAGTATCGTATTAATAGTGGCAATCAGGAAAAAATTAGAGTTGTTGAATTTTTGGTCTTCATTGAAAGAACTCGGGGTTAAAAAGAAAATCATCATTTGCCAGAACATCGAGGAAACATTTAAGACTTACCAGCAACGTAGAGGACTAGGCCATATTTTTCCTCGAGATCTGCAAGATACTGAGCTAGCTTGAGCTTGCCCATGCGACTGAATGCATGCCGTCCTAGGTGATTCAAGATAGCTGCTTGATTGAGTGAGGTGACACCTTTTGTAGCCCCAATTTGGGTTAAAGCATTCATCAGCCGGGTTCCGAATTCAACTACAGGTACGCCAGCTGTGACAGGGAGAACAGCTACAGTTCGAAGGTTAACCGTTGAAGAAACTTTGTTGTTTGTAGCGCCAGTGGCTTTATCCTTTCCTTGGTCGAAAACCGGATCCTCGATTAAAGCCCTCATGCGAGACGCAATGATCTTTGAGATCTTGATCGTAATTCCAGGATGTTCCTGGGCAAGACTATTAAATAGAGTCTTCGGGAACTTGGCAAGCTCGGTGTCGCGAATTGCGTGAAGCGTAGCTGGTCGTGTAGACTCCGTCATGACTTCAAGCTCACCCACACTTTCACCTTGCCCATATTCACCGACGACCTTCATTTCAGCCTGGTCATTGTTGAGCACTAGGCGCAAGCGACCATTCAAGACAATGTAGATAGCATCACTATCATCTCCCTGATGATATATGACTTGGCCAGCACTGACCTGAACCCATTCTAGTGCAAAGTCGATGTGGAGAATAAGTCGCGGCAAAAGACTGGTCAAACGCTTTGCCATGGTGAGCAGCACGACTGGGTATTTTTCTACAACTCTCTCTAGCGCTTGTCGTGGTAGGAATCCCACATACACATCCGTCTTTGCGACAACATCAATGAAGGACCGGTAAGCCGATATCGTGCCAATGTATCCAGCAATACCACCCGGCTTAATCAAGGCCAATGATTTCCGCCCAGCCAGCTTGCGTTTCTTCCCATCATTAGCAACCCCAGAACCCGAGACAGAGGCTTGAGATGATCCGGTCTTGGTACGAGACAATGGGGCTAATGTCTCTTCTCCTCCAAGTTTGGCGAGACTTTGACGATGGGATTGGCCAAGAACCGTCGCATCTGATTTCTCGTCGACAGGAACACTGACATCTAGAAAGCCGTCGATTACGTAGTATAGCCCCGGATTGCGCTCGCCTTGTTCAACGAGAACGGATCCTTTAGGGAAGAATACAATCTCAACTTCTTCTTGCAACTCATGTGCTAAGCCTCGGGTGCTAGGAAAGCCGCCCGCACTGATCCCGCCGGATGTCATGGACTCCGCATCACCGTCTGCAGAGGCTTCGTAAGGGTCAATGATTCCAAAAGCATTATTGCTAAAAACAGCCTTCTGCCTTCTCTGGTCGAAAGAAACAAGCCTAGGGGAAGCTTCAACAGAATCCGACATCTTTAAAGCATTTTTTGTGTTGGTAAGACCAATTGCCTTGAAAATACATTCAAGAATAGAGCCACGAAACATGCTATCCTCATCGACCGACTCTTGCCGGTGTAGAGTCACTCGAGGGCTCATGGTATTGGCAAACGGATTAAACGTCTTCTGTGCAAGGGGGCTTTGAACATCGTGCTGCCACACTTCAGGAGTTCTACCATTACCCAATGCTCCTTTACCAAGACCTGAATTGCTCCTCCGACCACCAGACCGGGACATTTGGATATTGGTAAGGAGATCCCCAGGACTCGGGCTCACCCCAGTATCTCGGGAGTTCGGTGGCTCAAACCTGGCCCCGGAAACAGAATGAGCCCCTTTGGAGGACAGAGCATGCACAGTTGCTTCTTTTCGAAGATTGTTGTTAGACCGTCGTCTTCGACCTGCACCCGGATTGTGTAACGCTATTCCTTTGCTACCTTCCTCAGGTCCAATTCTTTCTCTCTCCCGTGTGAACTTCTCCTTCAATCGCCCCAGAGCATCTCCTCGTAGGAAATTAGGCAGCTCGTAGGTGGTGTACTTATTCATATGTTTTTCAGTTCGTAAAACTTCACTTGTCAATCCAAGATACGAGTGTCCAGTTGCAAGCGTCACTCTCTGCAGTCTGGTCAAGATGACTTGAACTATATGCGCCGTGGCTTTTGGATATACCCTGGTCAGGCGCCGAAAAGCACTGGCAGGTATAATGGCAATGGTAGTATCAACTGTTGCTCTTGCGACCAGATCTGGATGGGCAGATGTCTGTGCTCTTCTGGGCTTTGGTCGTTGCGTGTGCGGGTCCCCGTTGGGATCAAGAGATAGCGGAGGGATGTTGGGGAATGTACCACCAGCTGTAGAGCTTGCCATAGTCGAAGAACGTCGTCCCCTTATTTTCGAATGGCCATTTTGACTTGGGGCCCCATATATAGGGCTTGTTGGAAGAGATGGAGGGGTATCATGATGACTCTGATCAAATCCAGCACTGGAAGGAAAGCGTGGACGCCCATATCCACTAGAGACACTCGAGTCTAAATCATCGTCTTCGGTATGCCTCAGTTTCACGTCTTCTGTAAATAACGACAAGATTGAGAATAAAGAAGACATCGAGGCCCCATTTTTCACTTCAGTCAGCAACTGATATCGCTGGTGCACATTCCTCGTCCTTTGGTCATCATCGCTGTCCGAGTCATCCTCATTGAATCCAGAGGGCTCGGAATCAGAGTCGCGACTTTCTCGTGCAGACTTGACAAATATCTCCACCAATCCATCTACAACCAAGCAGAACCCTTTTTCTTCTTCCAGGTTCAAAGTCTCGCCAGCTATAAGCTTCCTGGTTTGCATGCTCCGGGTAAGCTCGTGGAATACGGGCCTCTCTAAATATCCAAACACTTTTATTGCGCTGAGGAACTCGTCCAGGTAGTTCGAAAAACCAGACTTTGAGCCTTCCTCCTGCGTATCCGGGTATAGGTCTATTTGAGGTTCTTTTCTCTGCGGCTCTGGTGGCAGTCGAGCATACATATTGAGGAATCTATACCGTACGAACCAACTCGCTGTCGAAACGAAGGCGATCATGATGAGCATTCTATGAGTGCCTATTAGTACATGCTCGTGGAACATAACACATGATACAAACGTACAGAGTAGTTGCGTTCATTGTAACCGTTAGACTCGTTGAGAAGAGAGTAAACAGCAATGTGGGAATGGTGATGGTAGTAAAAGTAATCACCCAATACAGAATTCCTGGAATGATGGTGATCAGGTAGAATATCATTCTCCCCAATGACCCAAGCCAACTTCTCTCGGAATTCGCTTGCTCTGCCAACACTGCTACTGCTGTGGCCGAAGCCAATGGCGCACTTGAAGCAGAACTCATGTTGCTGGCCAAGCTTGTGAAGCTCTCCAGGGCGGAGGAAACCGGTTTCGAGATAGACATAGTTGAGGAACAGTAGAACTGACTGCCAATGGGCAGTTCAGCTCCTACCAGATGTTGATATCATTTGTTAAGAATGTACCCGAGTTTGTCGTTGCTCGAAAGTCATGTGTTTCTTTTTGCAGTTGACAGTCAGAAGACGGAACTAACCCTCACCAGTCTGGTTATCAAGAACCCTCGAAGCTCGGGCTACATTGCATGACCGGGATATGAATTCACGCTAAGCATCCCACCACAGCCCTCCAAAATTCTGTTCTGACTCTTGTAAACGTGAGGCAACACACAACGACGATACACCATCTCCTACACAAGGACTTTCCCGAATTTACGAATGCAACCGGACCTGCACACTCCGCAGTCGATAATACAAAATCCAGCGACGAAGCGCAAGTAAATCAACCGCCACGAAAGCCAACACGCGCCCCGCAGCGCATCAACCGCAAATATGTCTCTGACAAACTGCCGCTTCTATGAGGAGAAGTTCCCCGAAATTGATAGCTTTGTGATGGTGAATGTTAAGCAGGTATGGATATGCAGGCTATTAGAGGAAGGCGACATAAGCTGATCGATATTGAAGATCGCAGAAATGGGAGCCTACGTTAAGCTGCTCGAATACGATAACATCGATGGCATGATCCTACTCTCCGAACTGTCGAGACGTCGTATTCGTAGTATCCAAAAACTCATTCGAGTAGGCCGAAATGAAGTTGTGGTGGTTCTGAGGGTTGACAAGGAGAAGGGTAAGGCTGGCCCACGGATTGCTACGGGACATTGGACGCTGACAGGATGGGCATGCAGGTTATATTGATCTTTCAAAGCGTAGAGTGTCACCAGAAGATATTGTCAAGTGCGAGGAACGATACAACAAGGGCAAGATGGTACATTCGATCATGCGACATGTTTCCGAAAAGACCAAGCATCCTATCGAGGATCTGTACGAGACAATTGGCTGGCCTCTGAACAAGAAGTACGGACATGCTGTAGATGCTTTCAAGCTCTCAATAACGTAAGGACTGAATATTAGATTCCATATGCATTTGCTAATTCTGATAGCAACCCCGACGTTTGGCTAGAGGTCTCATTTCCAAACGATGTAGTCGCCGAAGAACTCAAGTCCTATATCGGAAAGCGTCTCACACCTCAACCCACAAAAGTTCGCGCAGACGTCGAAGTTACCTGCTTTGGTTACGAGGGAATCGACGCCGTCAAGACCGCACTTCGAACTGCTGAATCTAGAAATACCCCGGACAACCAGGTCAAAGTCAAGCTCGTCTCCCCTCCATTATACGTTCTCACAAGCACATGCCTGGAGAAGGCGGTTGGAATTTCGACATTAGAGGCATCCATCATTGACATTCGGAAAAACATCGAGGCGGCAGGAGGTTCTTGCATTGTGAAGATGGAGCCAAAGGCTGTCACCGAGAACGACGATGCTGAGCTGCAAGCATTGATGGAGAAGCGCGAGAGGGAGAATGCGGAAGTGAGCGGTGATGAGAGCGAGTCTGCATCTGATGAGAATGCTGTAGAGACGATGTAAAAGCATTTTGGGGGGTAATCAAAAAGCATTCTGGAAGATTTGCATTGCGGGCGCACAGGGCTTTAAAGCTCATATAGGTGTCGCTGTCCTTAGATGGATAAAATGAATGCTATCCAGTGGACTTGTCAATAATGCTTTAAGAATAACTAGATCTGAAGTGATATTGAGCCTCTTGATGCGGCGAGGCTAGTAGTGTGTTTTGACGAGGCTGTCAAATACTGCAAGAAATCTAGGCGACCTTCAACTCTCACTTCTTCAAAACAACGGGCCTCTGGCCACCATGTTCAGCAATCGAATCTTCTCTGCATTACGAAATACAACTATATCTAGAAATGTAACTGCATTCCGAAATACGACATCAGGTCAATTCTTCTGGGACACCAGCCGCAAGCTTCTCATCATCGCAACCTGGATTCCAGCCGTAGTCTTCTTCAATGAAAATGTCGGCATGGTAACCTTCATCACTGGGCCTTCCATGTACCCATATCTTAATACCAATTACAATGAAAGCCAATCTAAAGATGCATGTTGGGTCAACAAGTGGAAACCGACGGAGAATCTTAAGAGGGGGATGCTCGTGTCCTTCTGGTACATCTCCCAGATCCCAATCCTTTTAATTCGGGATACTTACGAGCCGCAGGAGTCCAGCACATCCCGAAGTCCTCGCCGTAAAACGCGTCATAGGTTTACCTGGAGATAAAGTCGTAACAAGAGCACCGTACCCTATGCCTACTGTTGATGTACCGCGCAACCATATCTGGGTTGAGGGGGACAATAAGGACGGGACAAAGACGTTGGATAGTAATCATTATGGGCCGATTTCGACGAGTTTGGTGCAAGGGAAGATTACGCATGTTTTGTGGCCTTGGAATAGTGCTGGAAGGATACGATGGTGGGAGTTTAAGGGGAGGACAAAGGTTGTGAAGGGAAGGGGGGAGGATTAAGTGAAGCAGGGAAAACATGACCGAAAAGCGGATTGATGGCTAGAAAATGGTCAACAGAACTTCTGACTCTAAATCTGATGAGGATTGTAATAGCAAGGTCACTTGAGGATTCCATAAAAGGTGGTGGTGGGGTGGGGTGAGAAGTACTTACTGTACATACAGTACCTAGGTACAGGACACGGAGAAGTTAGAACTCCCCCTTCCATGGTCCTATTGTAGAAAATGTAAATCAATAGATGCATACTTTCTCCTTTGACCATAGCAACCCTGTTTTTACTGCAAGCTAAAAGATTTCTTACACTCATGTTTGTTTTCTCTTTCAAGATACTCCAGCCTTGTGCCTTACATAACCGAGCTCGGGCTAGAAATATCATCAGTCGGACCTTTTGAACTTCCTACCCATTCAACAATCCGCGCATTTCTCACCACCGAGCCCTTTAATACCCCAAAAAGCTCCCGTGGGGAAGCCCCAAAGGCGACTCATCCGGGAACTGAGGTAGGGTCATGTCCCTGGCCTCTCGCGTTGCCAATTTGTTCTCTTCATCAACAAGTCCTCAACAGAGCACCAACGAGTTCGGCTTGGTTGATGATGGAGGCCCGGCAGGGAAACAAGGTCTCGCGGATATTAGGCTGGAAGCAGGCGGCGTCATGTCGGAAACAAATGCACAGAAAGCGGTCGAGGAGGAGGCAAGACCGCCTTACCTTCATGTGAGATGAACACCTTGGGGTGAAGGCTTAATACTGACCCTATAGTCTATGATTGCTGGAGGGATCGGTGGGACTACTGGGGACCTCTTGATGCACTCTCTAGATACGGTCAAGACTCGTCAACAGGGCGATCCGACTTTTCCCCCGAAGTATACAACCATGGCATCTTCATATTCTACAATCTTCCGGCAAGAAGGCATACGGAGAGGGCTGTATGGAGGATGGCTTCCAGCTTTACTTGGATCATTCCCTGGGACCATCATCTTCTTTGGCACATACGAGTACAGCAAACGACACATGATAGATTACGGCATCACCCCGCAGGTTGCCTATCTTACAAGTGGTATGTCAGATGCAAGGAAAAGTAGCAAAACCTTTCTAACCTAGAATCAGGATTCGTTGCGGACTTTGCAGCTTCTTTTATATACGTCCCATCCGAAGTCCTAAAAACCCGCCTCCAGCTCCAAGGCCGGTACAAAAACCCATTTTTTCAATCCGGGTATAACTACAAGGGCACAGCCCACGCTGCCCGAACCATCGTCCGCCAAGAAGGCTTCTCTGCTCTCTTCTACGGCTATAAAGCGACAATCTTTCGCGACCTCCCCTTCTCTGCGTTGCAATTCACATTCTACGAGCAAGCACAAACCTGGGCCAGGCAATGGAAGCAGAGCAGGGATATTGGACTGCCGCTGGAGCTTTTGACTGGTGCTGCGGCAGGTGGGCTTGCTGGAGTTATCACGTGTCCGCTTGATGTGGTGAAGACGAGAATTCAGACTCAGGTTAATCCGTCTACGGAGTCATCTGTTAAGCAGACGCCTGCTCATCCTGCTGCATTGGCCGAGGGGAAACCAGGAGCGAATTCTTCGCTGAGACAACAGATTCGGTCAATCTCCACTTCGTCCCCTTCAACTCATACTCCACGCCCTGGGTGCATTAATCTTGATACGTCCTCAGTATTCACCGGATTAAAACTTATCTACAAAACCGAGGGTATAGCTGGAGGTTTCAGAGGCGTGGGACCAAGATTCGTGTGGACGAGCGTTCAGAGTGGATGTATGCTGTTCTTGTACCAAACGATTTTGAAGAAACTGGATGTTTATGCAGCTTCTGAGAATCAGGAGTCTGCTTTATGATTATTCACGTGAGTGAGCATGGGTAATAGGGAGTGCAATGTAAATATATGTATATTGGGAGCATTTTCATGGGCGTTAAACACCATGCACGACATGTCGGAATAGACAATAGATCTTCACTTTGTAAAACATTATTATCAGTTTATTTTGGATTTGATTGGGAGGTAATTGGCATTGACTCGGAAGTAACTTGCATCATCAAAACCATATAACAGAGACCATATTAAAAAGGCTCCATGTGTTACAAAATACAGTACCTGCTATACCAGCAGAGAAAGGAACTGTAAAATGAGGCTTGGCTTGGATCACTAGGTATCGCTCCACTTCGGGTGGCCGAAACCTGCCACAACTGCACAGTCGTTGTGGTTCCACTTCAAGAACGAGAATTTATTTACATTTCAATCCAGTACGTCCACATCTCCACCAATTGGCCCTGCCGCGAGGACACTATCATATCCTTTCAACTCCCCAACATTGTTGAAATGGCTAAAGCCCCCTCAGCATGCGATCAGCTCTCCCCGTGCCCTCCAAAGGCGCCCTACGAGCCCTCCGCAACCTCGCCCTGGGAACATCCTGCACCATTGCCTTTGGCGCTGGCATGATAACTGAAGACCGACGACGTCGGATCCGATCCGCCCGGGAAATACACGATAACGCCAAGAAGATCAAGGAGGCGCCGAACTATTATAGCGGTGGGAGAGCGCTGATTGATACGCTGGATGATCAGGTTAAAGATGATGCTATATGGCTTGCTGGGGATCCGAAGTTGAAGAAGTTGATTAAAGAGACGAATCTGGCTTTGCAAGAGGAGGAAGAGAAACTAGGCACGGCTGAAACCCCGCCTCCCACTGAGCTATCACAACCCCAAGGCCTAAAATCCGAATTGGTACCTTTTCCTACGACGTCAACTGTTGGTCGCCCCCCTCAACTCTCGCCTTACGATAAACGGAAGGGGATCTCAAAGTCAATGCAAGAGGATCTGTCCCCAGATGTGGCCGAAAGTCTCGATGTGACAGTAGCCTCTCCACAGGCACAAGTGCCACAAAAGCTGGTTCACAATCGTCAGCACAGGCTTGCCAGTGATATCTCTAGGCTTTTACAAGACGCCGAAGACCCAGAAAATGTTGAGGCCGCAGCCTTACGCCTCTTCGATGCTTTTGAGGAAGGGGTGCCTATTGGCGATGAAGGAATCATACCATTTCTGATTGATTCTGTTGCAAATCTTTCGGAGCTCTGCAGGAAGCATTCGAAGTTTGCTCACGCTGAGACGGTCCTCGACATAGTTCTTGCTCATCCTCCTGTGGACGAGGCAACATTCCAACGATTTAAACCTCTTCAAGTCATCTCGAATTTGATATCGAGGAAGGACGCGGCCAATGATTTACCTCTCTCAAAGTCCAAGCTTAGGAAGGCCTCGTCTTTGTATCTTCTCCCTGAGTCTAGGCTAAGAAAGGCTTCGTCATTATATCTTATGGAATTCAAGGAGAAGCCCGGAGCTCCAGCAAATCCCAAATTATATTACTCAATTGGCGAGAGACTTTGTCGTGAGACATGTCTAGCCGGCTTGAATGATCTTACACACAAGGTGTATTTCCGTGCCCAACTCGGACGTAGAGGGCTTCGCCCCATCGGTGTCGATTCGCTCATAACAGCAACCAGCGCTATGGGGCGTCACAAGAGGATATTTCGCTACTTTAAGGCTTTCTATAGTCAAACATCACCAGATCAAGTGCAGCTCTACAATATTAGTCATCTGGTTGTCAATTCTGTCCTCAACACAAAAAAAATGGAACAGGCCGAAGAGGTTCTCTTTATTGCCGATCGAATGGCGAAAGAAGGTGGATTCGCAAGCTCGACCACGCCTATACTCAAGGTTATAGGACACCAATGGAGAGCTACTCGAGATTTTGCCAAGGTTAAAGAGTTGTTCAACCGGCTGGAACCACTTATTCATTCTGCAAACCATCCCCAAGCTGCTTATGGTGTCATTATCCAGTACTGTGTCGAGGCGGGCAAAGAAAATGAGGCTCAATCATATTATGCCGATTACAGACAGAGATACACACCTGCCCAAGCTGATATCCGTATCTACGGACATTTCACACTTGCGAAGGCTATGCGAAACGATTGGGCAGGCGTTATTGAAGATCTACAAAACATGGCTGTTCTCGTCACCCCTCAGATTCAGGGTGATTATGAAAGCTCATTCGTTCCTGTCTTGAAGCTCTTCGCGAAATCTCATCCCGTCAACGAGGTCGAAGATTTTGTTCGAGATTTCATTGAGAATCATCAATTGAATTTAACAGACTATATTTTGAACTTCATGATCAAGGTTTATGGGAAGGCAAAAGAGATTGATGCTTTAATCGGTTGGATAGAGTATGCGGACTCAGTTGGCTGTCCGATTAATGCAGTTTCTGTCAATACAATCCTTCATAACTGCCATCAATCGTGGAACTTTTCGTTCCAGGAAGTTCACACGCTTTATTGCAAGATTCGCAAAGTGGCCGATTCTCAAAAGACTTCAGACACGGACACCCTGGAACTACTCAGCCGCATTGCATTGACAAATTGTCCTGATGAGATTGAAGCGGGGAGAAGATTGAAGTTGCTGAAGGAGTTTGGCAGACATAAGCAGTTGTGGGATGGGCCGGGCGTCATCCGAGCTATGGCTTCCACATTTGCGAGAGGAGAGCCTGCTGCGACACTCAAGATCTATGGGCTTGCTATCGAAAAGTGTGTCTTGCTTAGTCCGAGCCATATTCTTCTGGCTATAAGAGCGTCCTTGGAACTTCACGAGAGCGATGTCAGCGAGGCAGTCCGCTTGATCAAAGATGCCCAACAATTCGGACAAGATGTCTCTCTGCCAGTTGGAGCGCTGCTTATTCACCAACTGGACCAAATAGAACACCACTCCGATTCCCTGGCTGATCAAATACTACACTTTGGCGAAAGCGCTGTTTCTGCTCTAGAGGAGAATGGGATTAAGATTTCGCAGGCAATTTTGAATCACACCATGAGTCACCTGGAAAGACGTGGCGAGTATACCATGGCAATAGAGTTCTGGAGATCGATGTGCCGCCGTTTGAAGATCTCAAATTCGGCAATCGAGCTCGAAACGCTCACCACCCTGCTCAAGACGTACATTAAGCTTGAGGATGGTGTGGGAATCCGGTGGGCGGTGCATATGCTTGAAGCAAACGGCATCATACCCGACAAACGGTTCTACCTGTACGTGAAAGGGGCCCGCAAAGAAGTACAGGAAGTTTCGGAGTCGCCGGCAGGTTACCGCATTAGCAGTGGGTTCATGAGCTCTCTTCTGTACGCTACAACACGTGTGGTTCTCTTGCGAAAGCAGCAAAGGGAAGAGAAGGAACGCGTGAAACGATTGACTGTGGAGATTATTGAAAGGGCGATCGGAGGTCAGGAACGAGGTGGTGCCATAGTTTTGGATCCACAAGCAAAACGGTCACGCAAGTTTGATATAGAGGGGTTTGATGAGCCATGGTTAGAGGACGACAAAGAGCTAAGGGCTCCTTTGAAGAAACTACCTCCGGATATGTTAGGAGTAGCTGCTTCATAGACTGTACATACAAGTAAGATAAATATAGATGTAATATGTAAACTCATATAGTTTTATACCAATAACGGAAGAGGCTTCTTACCTGTCCTGTGCTATTTCCAGACAATTCGTCGGCTTACGAGATCATAAGTAAAACTGCAAAAATATTTCGATCAACAGCAAACCATTGAAGTTAAGAAAGGCATGCCTTTAATAGTGTAATTGTTGAAAATCGGTGAGCCCATATGAATTGGCTTTCATCCCCGCCAAGACAGCTCCCCACGCGTCATATGCAAAGTCAATAAATATTTTGAGTATCCCTGTTCGGGGCACAGCTTCCACCTTCTCACTTGCAAACACTTCACCACAACACATCTTCTACACGAAGCTCCATGTTCTCTCAACCGTCATGTCGATAGTAGCAGAGTATATATTATTCCCCTTCCTCAAACGTAACCACGCTGACAGCAACAAAACAGCCAAGTCCGGCGGGTTGATAGCCAACTCGACCGCGTGCATCTCATCCCCAGCCTCACCACCACCACAACAGACACCTCCACGCTCCCTCGCATCACCTCCCTCCAATCAACAATCCAATCCCTCTCAACAACCACCTCCTCCTCCCCGCTCCTCACACCGTACCGCATCCTCTCCCTCCTGTCCTCCACCTCTCTCTCAACCCACCCCTCCACCACTGCATCAAGCTACGAAGCTGAACTCGAATGGCTACTCGTCAGCAAAGCTACCGTACAGATTTATGGCCTTTTGCTAGGAATACTTCTTGAGCAGACAATCCCGCTTAATGAAGAGTTGTGGTATTGGGATGAGGTCCTTGGGAGTTATGGCTGGAGTGGGGTCTATGCGATCCAGACAAGCCCAGGGCGCTGGTGGGGGTGGGCATGGGATGTTTTTGAAGACACTAAAATACGCGTGGCAAGATTACGGGAGTCGAATGGTGAGAACGTGGGGATTAGAGAGGCAGGGGAAGGAATGGGGGATAGTTGGAGAAGGTTTTACGGGCTTGTAAAGGAGAGTGTGAGGCAGCGCAGCGTGGCCGATATTCAGAGACGAGTGCTCAGTCCTGTTGCGCTTTGTAGGGAGGAAGCGAGGGTCAAGCAGGCGAAGTTGAGGAGGCTGAGGGAGATGGGCGCGAGTGGGCTGGGGGTGTTGATGGATGAGGGTTTGAGTTTTAATCTTGGTGATGAGAGTACAGATATCTCCAAAGCGGAGGAAATCTATAGTCGAGAGTGGAAAGTTGTGGTGGAGAAGAGTATTGCGCTTATGGATGTTGTTTTACAGAACGTCACTACGCTGGAAACGGGCGTCTCGGACTTCGAGGATGCAGTTTTTGCGAGTGTGGAGGATGATCCGGATGTCTCGTCCATGGGAGCAGATGAGGATCAAGTTGGTAGACCGGCAAAGCTTTCGGTGAGACTTCAGCATATCCTGGAGGTTCATGTGCCGAATCATATGGCTAGCTCTCAAAAGCTGGTAGCTGAATATGGCAGACCATCGAGAATTGTGCGCTATTGGCTCCCTGCCAGCGTTTTACTCTTATCTTCAACGACATTATTACGGCTATTTGTGAACAGAAAGGCAGAGATTATCTCCTGGATCAGAGACCTCGGAGCTACAGTACGAGATTTCTGGTTTAACTGGGTCATTGAGCCAATGAAGAAGGTTATCGGCACTATTCGCCACGACAAAGAGAGCGAGGTTGCTATCATGAGCAAGGAAAGTTTGAAAGGCGACAGGGATAGTCTGGAGAGGATGGTCGTTGAATTTGCGATCGACAATCCAAAGAACTCGGGTGTGGGAACTGGTGCTTTAGACGAAGCTCAGATTGCGGAGGTCAGAGCCAAAGTGAAGGAAGGGGATCTCACTCCTGTCCTGAAGGCTTATGAGAAGGATCTTCGGAAGCCATTCGTGGGAACTGTCCGAGGAGATCTCGTGCGGACACTGTTAATTCAAGTCCAGAAGACCAAGGTCGACGTTGAAGTTGCCCTCAGCGGCATCGATGCCTTGCTCAAGAGCCAAGAGTTGGTTTTTGGATTTGTCGGGTTAACACCAGGCGTCTTGGTCTGCTTTGCAGCATTCCGTTATCTTGGTGGAGTATTTGGGAACAGGAGAGGAATAAAGCAAGGTCGAAAGGCCGGCCAGACAGTCCGAGTCCTTCGAAATATCGACCGAATCCTCACTCTGGCTACCCCAACACAAAACAACTTGCTATCATACAAAGACCATGGTCTACTTCTTTGCGAAGTCCATGTCCTCCGGAAGCGTGCCCGTAAACTCTTTCCAGGGGAGATCGAGCGGGAATTCCTTGAGGATGTTGGTGACTTGTGTAATATCAACAGTGGCATCCACCAACAGCTCAAGGTTCTTGAGCGCATTAGATGGGGTTACGCCAAATGGCTGAGATGAAAAAACTGTATAGTAAACAGATTAAAAGGGGATACCTTATACATGATGAAGCTCTGCATTGCCTAACTACTGCAGTGGTTTGGTGTAGACGTTTTCGTGACTTTCGGAGTTAAGCATTACTATATCTTGGACTTTGCGGGTCTAACGAATTGATATCGCCAGAGAGCTAACATGTCATTGTACTCTTTTCAGAGCTCCAAGGGGCTTACCCCCGACTATTAAATGCATATATTGTGAAAGATTGGTCGCATTGACAATCATTCACCAGTCAAATAAGGTACCTGTACTGTTCGTACCTTGATAGACGCGCCTACCTGATTTGGCGAGTGAGCACGGCGGCGCAACTGATTGACAAACCACCTGGAGCCGCTAAATCAAAGGCAACCTCAAGTCAATCCTTCCTGCAGATATTGGAGCTCTACGAATAACACAGCCTGCTGTTCCATTCTCCACCCACGACCCCGGACTTTGGATTGTAGTCCCTTTAATTGCACGACCACGAGAACCACCAACGCAACCACAAAGATCTCTCTGCAATCATTGTCATCATCCACCCATCCACCCATCAATCCCATCCACCCATCAATCCCATCCATCAACCTCCTCCCCTCAGAGAACCCCTGACCCACCCACCACCTGCACCCCACAGCAGTCACCGCTACGTCGCAGTGTCGCACGGACTAAGAGATAGATATATCACAGCGAGCCTGTTCTTCTTTCAACACACGCGATCACCTTCAAGATGGCCGGGACGCGCAATTATGACTTCCTGGTACGGCATCTGCAGTCGAGATCGGAGCGCATAGCATGCTAACCATCCCACAGATCAAGCTGCTGCTAATCGGCGACTCGGGCGTAGGTAAATCCTGCTGTCTCCTACGGTTCAGCGAAGACTCGTTCACGCCGTCCTTCATCACCACCATCGGGATCGACTTCAAGATCCGGACCATCGAGCTGGACGGGAAGAGGGTGAAGCTCCAGATATGGGACACGGCCGGACAGGAAAGGTTCAGGACGATCACAACTGCTTATTACAGAGGTGCCATGGGCATCTTACTGGTCTACGATGTCACGGATGAGCGGTCCTTCAACAGTACGGCTTCCCTCCCTGACTGCCCCTTATCATCAAAACATCGATAGCTGATATGTGTTATCTAGACATCCGAACCTGGTTTTCGAACGTCGAGCAACATGCCACAGAAGGCGTCAATAAGATCCTCATCGGCAACAAGTGCGACTGGGAAGACAAGCGTGTGGTTTCTACAGAGAGAGGACAACAATTGGCAGCCGAGCTCGGGATTCCTTTCCTCGAGGTCTCGGCGAAGAGCAACATCAACGTGGAGAAGGCCTTCTATAGTCTTGCGGCAGATATCAAGAAGCGAATCATTGACACAGCGAAAACGGATCAGGCAGCTTCGCAGGGTGTAGATGTTGGCGGGCAAGGAAGCGGAAGCGGATTGGGGTCCAAGTGCTGCTAGATGATAATGGGAGGAGGATGCTGATGCTACGTGTGCTTTCGTTGTGTGTTTGTTTAAGAGCAGCTTATGGGCGGAGTTTGGTCATTATACGGTACCACAAATTAAAGGCAATTCTTGCCGGTCACTTTGCCTTTGAAGTGGGAAACAACGAGTATAGTGACTTGAAATGGAGATGGCATATGTGAGGAGGTTCAAGTAATCTGGTTTTAGATTACCACAAAATCTCTGCATTAACTATTGGAGGCAACTCTTCGCCTGGTTTGGGTTCTCTCTTTTCGGGCATAGACCGCTTGTGCCATTCCCTAACAAATCGTCGAGCCTCATGCCGGTCTTTGAAGGATAGGACATATCTAGCCGGACGCCGTAGGGTTCTCGTTCTCCTTTTCGACTCCGAACTTCCACCCGTCTCTTCCAACTCGTCAACAACCGGGTCATCTTTGAGCTGCACCAGTGGATCCTCACACAGAGCCAGCTTCCAATGCATATTACGCCGTTTCCCATCTTCCCTAATCGCTCGCAACAGCTCATGATGACCAATAACCCCGATATCAGAAGTGATCAGCACCATATTCTCCGCCTTGCTCTTCCTAGCAGCTATAGCCCCTGGCCCACCTTCATCGAGTAACCGCAGCGTTCCTGGTTTGTAGGGCTTCGATAACATGCGCAGGAAGAGCCGGCTGTACGGCGGCACGAGCGTGAAGCTCTTGACCAGCTTCTGGATGTCCTCTCCGTCTCTCAGCATGCCAGGCGGGAGCGGCACGCCTGCTATGCCTGAGCTTTCCCAGCCGCTGCGCTGTTTGGCTAGCCGCCAGAGACGGTAGATGTTGTCGAGGTAGGCCTTGGCGGCTACGTTGTTGCAGAAGAGGATAAAATAGTGACCGAGGGGGCGGAGGGTGTGGTTTTCTCGACCGGGAATTACTGTTGTTTTGCATTAGCTGTAAGTCCTGGTTGGAGATGGAGATGGAGAGTGAAAGTGAGAAAGGGGATAGATAGAACAAACATGCCTTTCATAATCCCACTCGTCCACCCCTCGATATGACCCCCCCTCGGCCCTACCCTAAAGAAATCGCTCTCCTCCAGTGTCTTCGTAGCAGAATTCAACACCAGCACACTCGCCTCTCTCCTTCTCCCCCGCTCCCCATCCTCCGCTTCCTTCTCGCTGAAATACCCAGGCTGTTGGTTCTCCGCTCGCAGACCATTGCCATTGAGCGCCACACGCGCCTGGCTCGGCAGACTTCCAAACTCCTCCTGCAGCCTCTTCCTCTCCACGACACCCCGCGTCACATTATTTCTGTTCTCAGCCCCAGCAATCGTCTTCTTCCAATCAAAAGCCGGTAACCGCCCCAGCTTCTCCCTCCTCTCCTCCGCTCTCTTCTTCGCCTCCCCTTCTTCCGGGAACAGTTCCTCGAACAGAGAAAGAGCAGCTGTGGGTTTCGCAGGTCGGGGATCGCTACTGGCTCGTCTCATGGTCGATGGACGGTGCAAGGAGTGCGTGCTGTCCCTGCTATCCCCAGTCGAACGCGGACTTGTCTCTCTAGCTGAAGTCGAGCTCGAAAGCGGGCTTGGGTTCGCATTCTTGGTATCCGTAGTCCAGCTTATAGTCGTGCCCCTATTACTGTTCCAATTGAAGCGGACGTCTTCTTTGTTCTGGGAGCTCGTGTCATCGGATTTACAGGCCCGCTGCTGGTGCAGCACAGCATGCGCGCCAGCTAGTTGTCGCGCGCTCCATGCTGGTATCAAGAACTGCGGAGGCAGGGGCCGCGTTAGCAGCATCAATGTTGTAAGAATAGGAACCCAATGTCTACAGTGTGTTGTTGACAGAGGAGAGGTTTCGGGTTCTTCAAGAAAATGCTTGGTTCTCGGGCCGGGGGTTTTGGGGCCGAAGCAAAGCGGAGCGCGCTGACTTTGTTTGAGAAAATTCAAAATATTCAACTCAACTCAACTCCATTTACAGTCACGTATGCGGGATCTATCCATTCCACGCTAAACATCAGACTTAAAAAAAAAGCGAGTAGAACCACCAACCAAAAACAATCCCTCCATCTCTCTATCTGTGTCTCCTTGCCACCTTGTCGCTCTAATAACCACAAGTTATATCGACGATCCGCAACTATGTACACTACACAAAAGACCTTAGAGGTCAAGATAAGACCTTATTCAGTACCAAATTCAGAGCGGGCGGATTTGAAAGGAGGTATGCAAAACAACTCTTGACGTACAAGTATATGATTTTACAATGTTCCACCTCGAGTGGGTGATTATTAGGCCCTGGATACCAGGTTATATGGGACTCAGATTCATAGTTATTTCAAAGCCCATGGTTACCCATTTGAAGTGGAACATTGTTCTCATATACGAATTCTGACCTCTCCTTCCGAGAAAAAGTAGGCGGAATGAAATCATGTGTAATAGTCGGTCCTTCCTTCTTCGCTCGCTGCGACACCATAAATCGCCCTCTCCTTCTCCCTCCGTCTCCGTCTGTCCTTCAACACAAATCTTTCACATCAAGGTTTACACAACACACTGCCACCACCACGAGGATCGGTCTCTCCCAAAATCGGCCTGTGCACGCATTTTCATTCTGCCTACTTTTCCTCGGACGGAGAGCCCTCTCCCCTCCACCCTGATTCAAGAAGGGTTGCTAATAGCTCCCAGCATCCCGTGTTCATTTGAGCGCAGAGGCTCTTCGAGAGTTGAATTTGAGATCAGGACTTCCATGCTATGTCTGGAAGGACGATCCTGAGAAGAGAAGAGAGGCTATCGCATGGGCTACGACGGAGAGGAACTTGAACAAGGCCGTGATGCAGACTTCAAAGGCTTTCCAAGAAGCGTATGGCTTTAAGTTGGGCGATGATGTGAATATCTGTGCTGCTGGGGCTGAGGTGACTACAGTGCAGTCTGTTATTCTAAGGGATATCACTCCGAAGCTTGGTACGAGTGACATTCCTGAGCTTGACGACGACGAGGATCGGGATTTTTGGGCATGTTACCTTAAGAAAGAGAGTTTGTGTAAGTGGTGAATCTTTGTAATCTACCATGCGGAATTGAACATTCTGATGAGCCAGCATGCTAACAACCTATAGGCCGTGCAGAAGTTATATTTGCTGGCATGACCTTCAAGAATGTCACTCTCACGGGTGAAAAGCGAACATTCGTCGTAGACTTCGTCAATAATACACCGACTGGCCATGGCACGTTTGGTAAGAAAACTTCGTCTGTCAAGATATCCAACCAAATTGACCAGCCTCACATCAACACGGTCCTTCCTAAACTCCAGCTTGTCAATATTGCAGGAATCGATCAAGCATTGAAGAAGCTGAACGATTTCCTCAGCGGCTTCCAGAATGAATTTCCCTTCCCCCAGGAACAAAAGTCCTGCGCGGTGCTTCTACATGGTGGTCATGGGTCCGGAAAGACATTTCTCATCAACCAAATTATCAGCACTGGTTGGGGTAAGGTTCATCGGGTGAAGAGAGATATGAAACCTCCTGCCATCCGAACCCTTTTCAGAGACGCAAAGCTGAGCCAACCCTCCATCATTGTTATTGATAATCTTGAGAATCTTGTCTCAAAAGAGGATTCAATCTCAGAGAGCATCACAGAAGTTCTTGAGGAAGAATTGGATGCTCTCGTCGGAGGACATTCAAACCCCCTCACTTTGCCTCAGGTTCTGGTTATCGGAGCTACCCTGAATGCCAACAGAATCCCGATGTCTCTAAGAGACCTTGGCCGTTTTGACGAGGATATCTTGTTGCCTATACCCGATTCTGCTGCTCGCAAAGCAATTTTAAAGTCACTCTCGCCACCACTCAACCCAGCCGGTCCCGTTGATACTCTGGAAAAGCTAGGAGAGCGGACCCATGCATATACTCCAAAGGATCTGCGGAAATTGCTAAACAAAGCTTACCAGATTGCGAGGATAGCCAGTTATGGTAAGAGCGAGACAGAAGCTCCAGAGAGTTTACATCTAGAGCAAGACCATATTGAACAAGCGTTGCTCCTTGTTCGGCCGACAGCAATGCACGATATTACACTGCAACCACCAAGTGTCAAATGGGATGAAATCGGTGGCCAGGAGAATGTCAAAGAGGCTCTTCGCCAAGCCGTCGAGACACCTCTTCTTGTAAGTGATTCTATTGTTTACCATTACCGAGACATTCTCATGCCGGCTTGCAATAAGCATACTAATGAGTCTTTCAGCACCCAGAACGCATGGCTCGACTTGGGGGAGCTGCCAAGAAGGGCATCCTCCTCTATGGTCCGCCCGGTTGTTCAAAGACCCTCAGCGCCCAAGCTATGGCCACCGAAGTCGGCTTCAACTTCTTCGCCGTCAAAGGCGCCGAACTCCTCAACATGTATGTCGGAGAGTCCGAAAGATCAGTACGGGAGATCTTCACACGTGCCCGAGCAGCCAGTCCAAGTATCATTTTCTTCGACGAGGTAGATGCCATTGGCGGAAAGCGGGCATCTGGAGGTCGTAATAACGGCGTCAATGTTCTGACAACACTTCTCAATGAAATGGACGGTATTGAGACTCTGAAAGGCGTGATGGTTTTGGCGGCCACGAATCAACCTCAAGCTCTGGATGCGGCTCTCCTTCGACCAGGACGATTTGATCAGTTGATATACGTGGCTCCTCCAGATCTTGCTGGCCGAGAGGCAATTCTGCGTGTCCAACAGCGAAAGATGGACATGGCCGACGATGTCGATATCCCACTGTTGGCCCAGTTAACTGAAGGTACGTGAATGTCTCAGGAACTCTAATAAATTGTAATAACTGACTTCAACAGGGTACTCTGGAGCAGAAGTGGTATCAATCTGCCAGACTGCGATCGACAAGGTCCTGAAGAAGTGTGTTCAGACCGGATTGGAGCTACAGCTACAAATGGATGATTTCAAGGAGGCCGCCACGACCGTCAGGAAGCAAATTACTCCCGAAATGGTCCAAGGGTACGAAAAATGGGCTCGAGAAGCGCGCGGCGATACTGATTGGGTGTTTGAAATATGAGAGATTTGTTATTACTTTGTTGCACATCGCTCTACCGTATTAGTTAATATAAAAGACCTGGTCTACTAACTTTCCCGAGGGGGTAGACCTTAGCTAGGTTATGGTCTTAATTATAATGTGTCAGCTGGCGTGGGACATTAAAAGTCAACTACAGTGAGTGCCGCTTCTATCTCTCTAGCATAAGAAGCATTAGGCTTTTATGAGAAGGCCGCAAAACACTAAGTTAAGGTATGGGAGTTAACCCTCTAGTAGTGTAATATATATAAGACCATAGTCTACTAAATACTAACGTTGGACTAATTATAATCTAGGGAATGGTCTTATAAATGGGGGTGGTCTTCTGCTGGGGACTGGTCTTATATATTAACTAATACGGTATGCTCGGTTCGGTCCGCCTACCGTTACTTCCGTACCGCAGTTCTTCTGTAGCATTACCCCATAGGGCTGATATCTTCGCTGAAAGGCAGACAGACGTCACCTGCCGAGCTCGCTTATCAAGGAGAGAGGGCCTACCCTACCTTTCCCACAGGAAGTGAAGAACAGTCTTACGAATAGACATTATAGCATTATAGACTCAAGGAAACAGAAGCTGAGTACTGAATCAAAATCACGCAACTCACAGAACAATCGACAGATCCTGCTTTTGAATCAAACCGAAATCCCAACATTTCCACCAGAAACCCACTTGCGGCTGAGAGACAACTCAGACACGTCCACGGTGTAGACTCTGAACCATGCATGATACCCAGGCAAGCATCTTTCGCTCTACGGAGGTAGCAAATCCTGTGTGGCTGATGTTCTTGCCAAGAACGTATCACGTATGGAACGGGGTGCATCAACCACTCAAATTGGAGTCTGCGGAGGTCTCCAATTTAAGGTCGCTACTGTGCCTCAAAGATCGTCTTTACTCCGTACAAAAAGCCCAATCGACCAATAATGAACCTCAACTTGTAGTGAGGATTTGGGAAATTGGACTTCGCAGCTTGTACGCCGTATGGAGTATTTTGGTGATGTTATTATTAAATCTGTCGTTGATTTGGTCAATTAGATGGGGCGTTGTCAGTACTGTTGACAGCACGTTTGTAAAAAGCGTATCTACAGCTCGTTCTCTATTCTTTCTCGCCTCTGTTTCTCGTGCTTGTTTTACAGTAATAGCTATTCTTCATTTTCTCTTCCTCCTCTTTGTATCCTTTTCATTGACATAGGACGATGTCCTCGCCGATAGATCGTTCATATATCCACACAGGTCCATGGAAAAACCACTCAGAAAATGCCAGTATCGGTGCTACCATCACCCTAACAACACGCGATGCTGCTTTCCTGTTAGCTTTACTGGCCATCATCGTAACCGCTGCTGGTAGTTCCGTCTGGAGAATTGTTCGCTATTTTTCGCACCAGGCCCGCTCCAATCCTAATCTTCAGCACGACGCCGTCTTCATCCAGCAGCAAGCTATCCTGCGGAATGCCACATCTGCTCTTTCTGCCGCCTGGGCCTTTGCTCGACTATCCTACAGCTGGCGCAAGCATCAGAGAACGAGCAGGAGCTCTCATACGTTTCTCTTCCTGGCTGTTTCCATCATCATTTTTACTGCTTTTGCCGTAGCGAGTATCTTTTCCACGCGGGTGACAGCTGCTAGAGGTGTCACGTTCCTTCTTCATAGTCCCAACTGCGGGTATTGGAATAGCAGTCTTGCTAGCTCAACCCTCGAAGCTGTTAGGGTTTTGAACGTCACATACGCTGGCTCGGCCTACGCAAAGAATTGCTACGACAATGACAGCTCCAGTGCCTCGTGTGGTACATTTGTGAAGCCGCGCATATCATGGATTTCGAACAATGATGCACCCTGTCCATTTGCAGCAAAGTCTTGCAGTTCCACTGCAAGATCCTATGAGATAGACACGGGACCAATGGATTCTCATAGCACTCTCGGACTAAACGCAAAGCCCTCGGAACGTGTGACACTCCGAAAGCTAGCCACATGCGCAAAAGTTAACGGCAGCACGTATGCTTCCAACAAAAACGAGACAACCAGATCTGGAACGGATAACTTTGTACAAGTTTTGATGGGTCCTACCCGACTGTCCAGTGGGGATGTTGTTACCAATTACACCTATGAGTACAATGAGCATACCGCTTCTGTTGGAGTTGGATACGGGCTCCAGTAAGTAGAACTCATCCATGCATTGAGTATCATTACTGACTTGCACAGAGCCGTGAGTGCTGATTTCAATAATTGGGCTCCTATATCGGATTTTAACCGGACCGATGCCGATTCGACCATGTTCTTTCTTACTACCAACGGCGTGGAAAATAATGATCCGGTCACTGATCCCTTGTTTACAGCCACACGTGCTATAAACGAAACACTCAACAACGGCGATGTAGTGACTAAATATGTTAGCAGTGCCTATATGAGTGCAATGGTTCGTCACTTCTTTCGTATTGCCTTTCAAATGTGCCCTCACGGCCAGTCTTAAAACGCTCGTCTTCCATGTCCAGAACAATCCCTTGCTGATTCTTGTAATTGTTCATTAGGGTTGTATCGAACAGATCCAGATGTGCAACCCTTCCAAATCACCCCCGCTCTGTACCCCACTCGTTAAATTCGACGACCTCGGCGACTACCTTGACAAAATCGACCTGAACGAATTGCAGTATGCCACTGCCACGACAATGCGCGTTGCGAGCGTCCAAGCAAAACTCTGGGCCGCAGTCAATGGACGAGACGGAAGCTCCCTGAAGGCACAGAGCACAGTGCTAGCCCTCGCGCAGCAAGCGACACTCCCTCCCAACCAGTGGCAGCTAGAGCTCGACGGGTGGTTCGCCACATCTCTTGCAGTGCTGCAGCAACAGATCGTAGAGATCGCTACAGGACCAACCAACTTTATGAACCATTCCGTCATAGCTGCGCCCTCCGACAAATATGAACGAGAAATATGCGCGCGCCAGATGGTCCGCAACGTAGGCGGCTACCAGAACTTCAGCACCCTAGGCGTGTCTCTCATCATCGGTCTAGGCTCCCTCCTCGTCATCGTCGGAGCCTACATTGACAGCATCTGGGGCCTAATCCAAACACATTTCCTAAAGAAGCGCTACACCAGCTACGGCCGCTTGGCTTGGGAGTCGGATGGATACTTGCAGTTGCAGCGAATGGCGCAGGAGTCTGCCGGGCACGATAACTGGGTCAACTGCGATGGCCCTATTCCGGTGCTGCGGAATCTAGAGAGCGATGCGCAGCGAGTGAGTGTCTTGGACGTGTCGGATAGGCAGCACCCGAGGCTTTCACGGGCGAGGCTGGAGATGCTGTATCGGGATGGGGCGCTGGAAGATCCCGTGCGGTCGAAACTTTTAGACGCGGAATCCCCTTGAGCTAAGCTAAATGAAATGGAAGTTTGTTGCTCAAAATGCTGTAGTTAATCGTCGGGTGTCTGAGAAGGTGTGACGTCTCCAATGCATGTTTCCCAACACAACTAACTGCCTCTCTCTCAATCCAGCCATGCTGCATTCTCACTCCTTCCATACGGGGAAATACAGAATTCCATTCTCCTCGTCTAGACGATATCTCCTCTCCTCTCCTCTCACCTCAAACAAACTTACTCATCTTCCGCCTTTAATATCTAAAAAATAACAAGTCTTTCCAGGCGGCAGGCCCCCAAAGCCACCAACCAGATTTTTCTTCATCACCTCCAAACTTTATCGAGAAATAAATTTTCAATCTCGACATGGCAGCATCACCAGAACCAGCACCAGTACTGTGGTATGGCGTGGATTTTTCTGGGGGCATTGGTGTTTATGGGTTGGGTTGGTTTTCGCGGCGTTGGCGTTGGGATTTAGGCACTGAAGATTTCTGGATTCGAGTTTTAGGATGGCGTTTTGAGACTATTTTAAAAGAAACAAAGATTCATAACATAGTTACATACACCTAAAAAAGCCCCAACAAACCAAACGTCCCAAAACAAAAATAAAACATCCAAAGGTGTTGGGAGAAAGTCCCTCGGCACGATGTCAAAAGCAGTTCGCTTAAAAAAGGGGCAGGCGCGCATTGTATGCAGGTCACGTCGCTTTCTCATCTTAAATCCCTACTGTCACGAAGGCGACCGGCTTGAAGCTCGCGCTTTCATGGCATGCCTCATGCGAATCGTAATCATAATTAGGAATATGTAATCTAATAGTTCTAGGGTGGGTGGCTCATTAGAGCTTCCGTTGCGATTGAAGTCCCGTTAACGTTGTAGCAAGCGTAAAATAAAAGTACCGGCGGTTTTCGTTGCTGATGGGAGCACATACACCTCCCACCTATAGTAATCTATCTCAATCAGCCCAACAATATGATATTTCCAGGACTCATCTCATGGCTTCGAAATCAGGACAGAATGTCTGTTCTAAGGGGATGTATTTTTTCAAGCTGAGAAATCCACCTTGTCATGAAGTAGAAAATATTTCTTGTTTAAGACGCTAGGCATTTTCAGACTCAAGTATCCTGTCACATTCACGATCAGTGTCTTGGACGCACGTTTAATTTGCGGTACGTAATTTATTAGAACGTGCCATGCTGTGTAACGTATAAGCTTGATTGGCTTGTGCTGCAGATAGCACCGTTGCATTGCATCGCATCGCATGTATAGAAACGCGATGACTGGCAGTTGAGAAGCTTGCATGTTCATGTCAACAGACAGGCATTGTTATTTTTCAGGCAAATTTACTAGCCCCGCGTACAGAGTACAGGCCTCACGTTCAGAGTTTGAGAATCACGCAGGTGTTAAGCACGGTGACGGTGGGGCTTTCGAATTCCAGAGAATCTCGAATATAACATACACAATTTGCATCCGTGACGAGGCTCTAACCTCAAGGGCGTGTCAACGGGGGACGTACTATAGCATTTTCGTGAGCTTTCTCTCCGAACTATCCTATCAAGTGTTAGATATCAGTACCTCGATACCGAGGTTTTGGTGCTTCGCGATCACTTAAAAGCATGGTATTTGTGCCTTCTACATGCAGAGGGTATTATTTCATCCCTGAGTTCCTCTAGGAAGAACTTTTCAGCCTGCGTCAAAGGAAATCCTGATCTGAGCTACCCCGCGGGGCGCTGTAGTCGCCTTGATATCCACTCGTGCCTCCTCCTGTTGGGTAATACTGCTGTATGTGATTGACGTGGGTTTTCATGGTGAGGCTGGCTGTTGAGTATGATAGGAGACCGAGTTGGATACGTCATTTCGAAAACAACTAGTCCGGTGCCTCGTACAGCACAGAGGAACGCGAAAACAAGGATCTGTCTCGCAGCCTCCCTCCCTTACTATCCCATCCATAGCTCATTAACTTCAACACTAACAGTCTTCAAAATCCGTCCCTCCTCATCCGCACCGCTGGGCCTCCTGCTGCCTGCCCTAATATCGATATGGCGACTCCCAACCCCCTCGGTCAGCTCCAAACCCTCAAAGGGCTCGTCACCGCGAGCCAGAGCTCTTCTCGAATCATACGGATTACCAGGATTATTACTGGCGCCGCTCTTCTGGGCATCGAAGGATCGGTAGTAGGAGCGCGAAGGAGTGGTGGAAGACTTGTTGGTTGTAAGTCTCTCGCTCATGACCTGGAAGAATTTCGGCACGACGGGGAGGCAGGAACAGATGAAGCCGATGGAGACTTCGGCGACGGACCATAGACCTGTGGGTATGAATGCGTAGGTACGGTCTTCCGTCTTGAATAGTAGGATACTGTAGGCCAGGCGTATGACTGAGGAAACACAGGCCCTGAAAAGAGTAATGATCAGGTTAGTCCAGTAATGTCTCACATTATGTCAAGGGGCTCTTACAGTAAGCCACAAGCAAATACAGCACTTATCTGCGCCTTTTTCTTGGTCGACAGTTGCAGTCTCCAGATTGAGAACATTGGTAGGAAGAGCATCACACAATCTGAAACCACGTTTATGGCTCCGGCTGATATGATCAGGACTTCGATATTGAAGCAGCTCCCGTGATCGATTAACTTGTTCCAATTCAGTGCTCGGGGATTGCAGGAGAATATCTCGAGAAGTGTGTCCACCGTGTAGAATGCGAGATCAGCCCACAAGACGATATGAATCAAGACAAACATCGCAGTGTTTCCTTCTCGTCTGGGTACGAAGATGCGCATGTATTGTAGGAGGATTGAGAGTTTGACTGTGAACATGGTGGGGCCGTAAAGTATTTGAACGATATTCGCGTACTGTTGGGGTCATTAATATGTTGGCGGATCTAGCGTACTAGGTAGGACGTACATAGAGCAAGTCAATCGAGTCTCTCACTGAAGTATCCCATTGATGTCGTCCGCCTACACGGACGCAGTACCAACATGGAACCCCAAATCCCACTAACATTACCTGAGAGTGTAAGTAAGTTATAGGCTCTCGTGTTGCAAAGTTTATTTACCCAAGCTAATATAGTAATATCTTATCATCGTCAGCAGACTCAGAGGAGGATATTCTATGGACTTACAGTCCTCCAATGACACAGAACGAATTATGAAGTATTTGGTATATATTCGCAGAATGAGAAATACTGTCGAAATCGACAGGCCTACGAGCACCGTAGGTAAAATGTATATCGCAAGCGAATCGTGGCTATGGAAGTTGGGCGTCACTCCTTTAGGAGGATCTAATGCAGGGCCATTCAAGATAGCGTTGAGAACATCCGGTGATAATGCCATTATTGCTAAGGATTAATAAGCACACAAAACGTCAACAGTTGTAGAACCGTGGTCCAGGAACTATATGGGGCTCGGCGAGATAAATGAGCTCAGAGTCTGAGGTGATGAAGATACAGGCACTGTGCAGGTTACACAAGCCTTGTCTGACATGCATTCGGGTGTCGTTATAACACTCTATATGAAGCTGAAACACTGCCTTTGCGGGAATTATTGGCCAATAATGAACTCTGATTTTGACTGCGGGGCTCTGGCATTTGGAGTATGCACGAGCAAATGGTAGATACTGTAGCAACGATATCTGGGTACCATATTTTAGTTTATTGGTGTGCGAAATTTTGGACGGGAGGGATAAATAGAAGGGGAAACCTTATCCAATATTTGGAGGAATGGCACAGCAGGATTTGGAGAGCCAGAGATCCAGATCACTATACTACTTGCTCAGAAGAAGAACAAACAAACTCGGTGCGGGTGAGCGGTTTATGCCGTACACGCGCCGGCAGGGTTGAGTAGATATTAAGCTGCAGCACCATTGCGCCACTCACATTGCTTGGCCCTGCACTCCCACTCCTATCGGATAATCGGCCACATGGATCGCGAAATAGTACTCGTAGAGATAAGATCGACGCCTGTTTATGCTAGACTTTGACCAGACACACTGCCCAACATACCGGTATTCGACTACCTAGCTCCGTACAGCTACAGTAATTTACATTCTCGGCAAGTACTAGCCTAAAGAATATATCAAAAATCAACTGCCCTCGTTTTGCCGTTTTGGCAGAAGTATCAAAATTGGCCCATACTCCAGACGAATCCGCATCTAAAAATTGAGAAAACATCAAAACAAATGCGGCATTCGCGCGTTCTCTGAAGTTAGTCCACTGGGACCACAAGTCAACTCCGAATGAATCAGCGTCTGCCCTACCTACTTAGAAGTCTGATGATGGTGTCCACTGGGAATCCGTCCACTGAGGCATGCAAATCCGAAGCTGCCCAAATAGTCTTTGCAAGGTACGGAGTACCAAAAGCAAAATAGAGTATCCTAGGGCCTGGCATTGCCCAGAAGCAAGACCGTGCCCTTGTCTCAGATCTACGCATGCACAAATTCCCCGCATTATTGTTCGCTATTAGCAAGGGTGTACGGCCCCTATCCGACCACCCCCCTATCTCGTAGAGCTTCTTCCTCAGCATTCATGATGAGTGCGGCGACCCGATTCGCTGACATTGTTTTGAGGCCTTGGCCTTGGGTGACGAATTCGGGCTGGGGGTCTCGGACCCGGCATCTAGATGGGAGCGGAGCCTCTGAATCCAGATTATGCACCTGAGATAAATAGAAGTTGAACAATGTAACCACGGAGTAAAAAACGGCATTCGGGTCCCTTTCCTTTCCTAGCAGAAGTTGCGAGAATTACCGTATGTATGAAACTTGCAGTTGAAGAGAAGAAATACCAGCAGGTAAAAAAACGCAATTAGGGACATTTGCTCATTGCTTTATTTGCAAGAATCTTCATCCTCGAATGTTAGATTCGTTCCTGCTCTAAACACCTGAAATGAAGACGTCTCTCCTCGCAACCATAACTTCCAGCAAGCAAGCGCTTTATAAGAAATAAGAATGAATGATTCTGGCAAATTTATGGAAAAAATGAATTCCAGAAAGAGGAGAGGGTCAGGCTTAACTTGATATCCTCGGCCCCACCCCGCTTACCCAATCAAAAATACTCCTACCTCCTCCCACGTACCAATCACATGACCATCCTCAACCCATCAACCATTCCCTCTTTCTCACCCCTCCAAACTCTATCACAACACAGCCAAGCAACGCAATGCGCCTCCCATCATCCCTTCCCCACCCCCTCAAACGATCCCTGCAAACCATATGCAAAATGTCAACCACCTCTCCGATCCCCACCCAACCAATCTTCTCATCAACATACCCCCCAACCCAAGGCACGCACGATCTCTCTACCCTCCTAAAACCAACGGGCAGATGGAGCTTAATTGCAGATGGGAAAGGCATAGAGAGCGTGTGCGGTTTAGGGGGTTTAAGAAATGTTGGGTTTGTTTTTCTCTCCTGTCCTCCGTCTTCTCTTGCTATTATTCCCTTCTTTTTCCTTCTACACATACATATTTAGTAAATATAACATATTCTAGAAGTTTTTGCATGAAGCTGGGGAGTATGAGGCTGAGGCTAATGGGACACGATAACATAGGAATTCATGGACACGGTAGCCTCAGAATGCGTACTACAGAAACATCATCCTGAGTGGTCGAATGTAAGTCACTCATCTATGCTTTCTGCTTTTTTCAAAGAGCAGGCGTGGTGATATGATGTATGTATGTTGATGGGAAGTGGAAATGATTAGGTATATAACACGACGTTTATACGCTGGACGACTCATTCTCCAGCCGGGCTGAGCGAGAAAGATGTGTTGATGGCTAGGTTTTGTGATGAGGTTGCGGGGAGGTGTGGTGAAGTTGAGGATGTGGTGGAGGATGGGGAGGTAGGGAGAGATTTGGTAGAGAGGGTTGGGGTTGAGGCCGGAGATTGCTGTGTTCCTAATAAGGGGGCTTAAGTTCCAAAGTTGGAAAATGATATGGTCATGGTCACGCGTGAGAGGAGACTGTAGGTAAAGTATCGCAATCTAATTAATTAGGTTGGCCGCCGCCAGAGAACGGCGGCCTTTGTATGATAATCTAAGGAGCCTCTTGACTCCGACAACGCCGTGTGATTCTAGCATTTAATACCCACGGACTGTATGCCTCTGTATACCCCATGCTCTCCAAGGCCCTCTATGGCCGGCAACCGCTGATTATGCTCCCTTAATGCTTATGTACAGCCCCGTGCCACCCATATGTACAAGCTCTCCCTTGCCTTCTATATCTACTGGGCCTTCTTGGCCTTTTTCTTCTGCGCCTTCTCACGTCTCGCCTTGGCGGCCTCTGGTCCAGACTCAGTGTCCATGACATAATCCCACCATCTGAAGCTACTCGCATAATTGCCGATGAACTTCTCGTGGTGAACATCATGATGCTCAGCACCGGCCCAGAAAGGCAAGAAGTGGTGCAAGCTCCAAGGGAATTCGTAGCCGCTGTGTGCATCGATGGCTTGAAATAAACGGCAGGTGATCCAGAGGTACATGGTCAAGACGTGAAAGTTCTTGGTGCAGAGGGCCCAGACGATTGGGACTGCGACTGTGCCAGCACCGAGGACCATCGTCTCGATAGGAGAAGCGTATTCAGCGGCAAGACCAAATGGTGCAGAGTATTGGTGGTGGATCTTGTGAATGTTCTTGTACAGAGGACCCCAGTGAAAGAGGCGGTGCATCCAGTAATGCCATGTATCCTCCAAGACGAAGAAGATTGCAATTTGAAGAGCCATGGTGGTCCATGCTGGGAAAGGGACGCCGGTGTCCATGCCACAGGCCTTGGCCGTTGGGTGGAACAGCCAGATCTGAGGTAATTCGACGGTGAAATGACTGAGGAGGACGAGCTTTGTGCATGCCCATTGTTCTGCGACGGTTGGTATCTTTTGCCCCTGAATCTTGTATTTGTTGAAGTAAGGTATACGGTCGATTATAATCCAGGGAATACTGCGGCCAAAGTAGACGGCCTCGTGCATGACGAAGCTGAGGATTCCGGTCGCGAGGACATCGTTTTGCATGTAGGCATACCAGCTCTGGGTGGTTTGTCAGTAGGGGTTCAAGTGGCGGTTAATGGTGATACGTACGGCCCACAATCGCTCGAAGATGTTCAGGTGAACATTGTACTTGGACAGCTCGTTGTAGATACCTATATAGGTATCGGGGGCTGTTAACAGCGTAGAGTTCGACATGATGTCCATGAGGAGCAGGCGCGCAGGTGTGTAGCAGAGGGAGGCGTGAGAGAGAGTTGTTGGGAAGGAAAAGATGTGGTCAGGGCAGGTCAGGGTCAGGGTCATTCCGTTCTTTTATTTAGCGCCAATGAAATATCACACACCACATCAAGGGGTCGGAAACTGAGTTTCCGGCTGGGCAGAGATCTACGCTATTGCCCAATTAGGGATAGCCCGTGGATAACGAATTTAAAGTACATACCTTAGGTAATCAACAAAGAAATTTACAACAATAAATAAATATCTGTATGATGAAATATACCTGGGTAGGTAGAGAGGAATAAACAAAGAGATGCATGTAATATATCATTGTCATGATGTATATTTTATACCTAATGTTTCCCTCATTCGAAACCTTATCCTCAATTTTTAACAAAATTGCTCAAAATTACAACGGCTTTTCACGTGGGCCGGTCCGGATTAAATTGTCCGATCTCAGGGGAAAGTCGTACCACGGGAATCGCCTCGCAATTATAATCCTGCTAATAAAGGATGGCCTCGGGTCACTTGTCAGTTCATTGTTGTACCTGTCAGCTCATGAATACATTTTTCTAATTTGACATGATCCGATCGATACCTACTTTCTACTTTGAGCTGCATGTTCACCTTTAAAACAATAATAATACGCTGCCGTCATCCATTAACAAGCTCTAAAAACTTCATCTCCCCTCCTGAATTTCTGCCTCCGCCTCGATCTGCACCTCTATAACCACCACCATGTCCACGTCCTCGTCCTCGTCCTTGATTACCATTCAAGCCTCCAACGAACAGCGCAGACGTCTACATCATGAGGCAGATGTAGTCATAGTTGGTGCTGGCGTTTTTGGTTGTGCTGCAGCGTTTGCCCTCGCAAAACAAGGCCGCAGTGTAATCCTCCTCGAACGATCGTTAAAAGAACCAGATCGAATAGTCGGCGAACTGCTACAGCCCGGAGGTGTTTCTGCGCTGGAGAAACTTGGTCTGTCGGATTGTCTAGAAGGAATTGACTCGGTGAAAGTGGTAGGATATGAGGTTATATACTATGGGAACCCAGTCTCAATTCCATATCCTCCAAATGCGGGCACGGCAGCCCAGGGAGGGTTCAAGAATTCTATGAACGAGAAGAGCACGCGGCCGGAGGGAAGGTCTTTTCACCATGGACGATTCATCTCCCAATTGCGCAAAGCATGCGCCAGCCAGCCAAACATCACAATCATCGAGACAGAAGCAACAGACACAATCACGAGTCAGCATTCTGCACAAGTGCTTGGAGTAGAAACGAAGACTCTAAACCCTGCTACGGGTGAGAAGGAGAATGATTACTACTTTGGGCACCTCACACTCATCGCGGACGGTTATGCATCGAAGTTTCGAAAACAGTACATTGGAAAATCCCCTATTGTCAAGAGCAAGTTCTACGCTCTAGAATTGATAGATTGCCCTATGCCAGCTCCAAATCATGGCATCGTCATACTCGGCGATGGTTCACCTGTCCTACTCTATCAAATTGGCACACACGAAACTCGAGCCCTCATCGATATACCTGAGAATACACCGTCAGCAGCCTCGGCCGTCGGAGGCGTTCGCGCTCATATCAGAAATGTTGTACTCCCTTCATTACCCAAGCAAGTGCAACCTTGCTTCCAAGCCGCACTCGCGGACGGGAAAATTCCACGCAGTATGCCAAACAGCTGGCTGCCGCCCAGTACGCAAGTAGAGAAAGGTGTGGTGGTATTAGGAGATGCAATGAATATGCGACACCCTTTGACTGGAGGGGGAATGACAGTCGTATTCAATGACGTTGTCCTACTCGCAGATCTTTTGTCTCCCGAACGCATCCCAGATCTGGGCAACACAGCAAAGGTCCAAGCAGCAATGAAGGAATTCCACTGGAAGCGCAAAGGTCTCTCCTCTATCATCAACATCCTGGCACAAGCCTTATACAGTCTGTTCGCAGCGAATGATAGACAGCTCAAAGCTCTACAGAAGGGATGTTTCTCCTACTTCCAAAGAGGAGGCAATTGCATCGATGGCCCATCCGGTCTACTCGCCGGCGTCATTAGACAACCGATTGTGTTATTCTACCATTTCTTCGCAGTGGCCCTTCTTTCAATATGGATCGTTATGCAAGATACCATGGGATCAATTCTCGGTTTCTGGAAGTTCCCACTCGCAGTAGAAAAGAGTGTTCTCATCTTCTGGAAGGCTTGTGTGGTGATTTTCCCCTTCATTTTCAGTGAGTTGCGGAGCTAGTAATATAGATTAGAGCGGCTTAGAGTGGGGTAATCTGTACATACTGTTTTTTGGGTGGGAGACTGTTCGTCTGTATGATACCTGGAGCATGGGATTGGCGTTGCGAGAAGGGTTTGATCGAGCCTACAGTTTTTATTCGGCCGACATGCCTGTTTGATAATATAATCATAATAACCCTTCACTGTTGCAATTGCAATTGCAACTTTCTTGATTTTGGTTTAATATCTTGTGCCTTTCGCTTTAATGTTTCTCAAGTCTTCCGGCATCAGCATATGAGTCTGTTTTCTTGTGACTTAGCAGCGAGAAGCACCACTGGTGCACCAAGATCATGTGTGGAGCTCTTACACAACAAGGATGTACAAGTATCGCGGTGGAGAGTCAAATTTTCATGTGGCGAATGCGCTGAATGCGCTGAATTGGCTGAATTGGGAGGCGGGCCCTTACTCCGTACTTCCAGCCCTTTCTTTATCAGATCGAGCTAAGCCTTAGTGCAAAGTCTATTCCGTTATCAGATTGCACTACTTTAATGTCCACTATTCACCCTCTCCCTCAATGTAACTACCACAGCGCACTCCACTCAGTCTGCAAAGGGTTTCCTGTCTTATGCGATTCCTGAAGAGCCCAGAATCCTTCCAAGCATGCTTGACGGCATACGACCTCTCTCAATGGCGGACTGCGTGACGGAACGAATGCGTCCTTGCTTTCATTGTCCCTTCTCGTATGTTTTACGCTTCACCAGAGCCTCCACGTTCTTTTTCATGGGCTGGTTGATGGCTGTCGGGAATGGCCTGGAAAAGTACAATATGTGTTCCGGTTCATTCGTGAATCTGAGTGCATTCATGGATCTGGCCAGTTTAGTCATAAACCCATGCTGAGATTCACGACTGCACTGCATTCATTTATGAGTAAACCAGTTATTGATGATCTCAGTATTTTATACGTGAGTCACCCTATTTTCACGAATAAACCGGAAAATATGCTAGCTACCCCTCCTTCGCACTCTGTCAGAAAGACATGCCCATAACATCTTCACGAGTGTGTTTTCAACAAGATGTATTTCATACTTCTATCTCTCGCCCAGTTCTTCTGTTTTACCTCAGCCGCATCTTCAGACTGTCTCAACGGCATCGAGGAAGCGATTTCAAAGTTCGTCTTTGCTGGAGAGGTGGGACCCCCTCACCAAGGCCTATGCCAAAACGAGGAAGCAATCTCAAAGTTCGTCTTTGCTGGAGAGGTGGAACCCCCCTACCAAAGCCTATGCCAAAACAACCTGAGTCTGTTCTCTATGTGGGCAGCAGCCAAAGTTTATTGCACCAAGGAAGAGATATCTGCTGGGGAAGAATGGGCACGGGGCTATTGCACCGGAGCGGGCTTTGACCTTCTTGTGCCTTACCGGACCCTTTTACCCAATCTCACTGATGATGCTATTGCTGCTCTGCCCGTGGTTGATTTTGCTGATACGCTTGATACTACGCATGTGCGGAATACTTCTGTCCTCATCTCGGAGGCGCTGTATGATACCGGGAAAAAAACAATTGTAAGTGCATGCATTCATTGGAAGGGTCGTCGCTAATTTGTGAATAGGTCGTTTTCAATGACTCTATGAAGATTCATAAAAAATATGGGTTAGTACCTACTCCTCGCGTCATCATCTTTAACTCAGTTCCAGATGGGGTGTATATGGCTTCTGGGGCGGCATCCTACTCATCGGTATTATCGACCGTCTCGTCAACTTCCTCCTTTCCATGCGCAACAGCAAAGCATCCGACCAACAACGTGCCATTGAGGCACAATCTGCTCGACGCAGTCACTCCACCGTATTCTCAAAGACCTATCGCTGGTTCCAAGCCAACCTGATTCTTCCACCTGCCATTGGAACACACCACCAGCGCTACATTTTCGGCTTCACAATGCCCACTCGAATTGTGGCACTAATAATCATAGCCTACTATATCTGGTCCATCGTCATCTGTACCATCTCCTATGATGTCTTCTATCCCAATTTCTAGTATCTCTCACCCCCTTTTCCAACCAATATATTCTTACATCATCTCTCTTGCTAGCTACAACGACTACAGCCAAGGCTGGCACTACGTCGCAGCCCGAACTGGTACCCTCTCCTACGCGAATTTATCTGTAATGTGGATATTCGCTGGACGAAACAATATCTTCCTCTGGGCAACAGGCTGGGACTTCTCTACGTTCAGCATCTTTCACCGGCATATTGGGATCGTGGCTACTGTGCAGGCGATTGTTCATGCTATTGCGTGTACTGTTGAAGAACTCGCAGGTGGAGTGCCTCGTACCCTACAGTTGCAGCATTGATGCTAATATTTTTGAAGATCTTGAGTATTGGGATGATTGGAAAGATCAATACTGGTACATGGGCGCCGTTGTACGTTCCCCACCCCTTTTGGGCTTTTGAAGACTGACCACAGTAGGCCCTAATATCAATGTCTCTTATACTCGTCTTTTCCTCATCTTTCCTTCGCCAAAAGTCCTACGAGCTCTTTCTAGTCATCCATATCGTCCTCGCACTTGTAACGCTCATTGGTCTTTTCTTGTAAGTCTCAAATTACTCTCAGACACGCTCCCTTCTCTTTTCCCAATCTCCTCGTTAACAAATCTCTCACAACAGCCACACCAAGATCTTCACCGGCGAATACGAGCCCTACCTCTACCCCATCGTCGCAATCTGGTGTTTCGACCGCCTCCTCCGCCTCCTCCGGCAACTCCACCTCAACATACGCATCTCCCCCGCACTCCCCACCCCCACCCCCACACACTCCACCACCGAACACCACCCCGCCGCCAACCTCCTAATCCTCACCATCACCCTCCCGGCCAAACGCCTCTCCAAAACCCACCCCAACAGCCACTTCTTCCTCTACCAACCCTTCCAGTTCCGCGGCTGGGAAAACCACCCCTTCACCGCTGTCGTGCGGGACGAGCAGACTATGTGTTTCTACATCAGGCTACAGGGCAAGTTTACAGCGCGCTTGATGCGGAAGAGATACCCGAGGCTTATTGTTGAAGGGCCGTATGGAGGTAAGGGTGTTAGGTTGCAGGACTATGATACCGTTCTCCTCGTCGCTGGCGGGAGCGGGGTTAGTGCCACGATTAGTTATTTGAAAAGCTTTCTCTTTGTCGCCGAGAACGAGAGTGCAAATGAGAATGTGGGTGTCGGGAAGAAGATTAGGTTATTGTGGGCTGCGAGGGAAGAGGCTCTGGTTCGCGAGATTGTGGCGCGGGAGCTTGCGGCCGTGGCAGATGCGACGGGTGTTGAGATTGAAATCTTCGTCACGGGTGCCAAGGCGCAGGTTTGGGGGCAGTTGGATGAGAAAGTCCTCGAACGAGCTGCTCATATAGAGGTTGCAAGTGGAAGCGCAAGTAATCATGAGACCGGACCGAGGAGTGAGAGCATCAAGTACCATTACGGGCAGCGCCCGGACCTGGAACAGGTCGTTAAGAAGGTGACGGAAGAAGGCGCAAAGACCGCCGTGGTTGTTTGTGGACCGCCGGGGATGGCGGATGAGGGGCGGAGAGTTGTACAAGGGGCGGTTGAAAGGGGGGCTAGTGTTGAGTTTTTGGATGTGGGGTTTGCATGGTAGGGTAAAGGACTGCAAGGTTTTTGTGCACGGTTGGAAAGTTCAATATCCGTTCTTTTATCTGGGGTTTTATTTATTTACGTCGGCTTGTTTTAATCTAGTAGGTGCAAAGTCCTTCCTCGGACCTCAGCGAGAGAAGGGATTCAGATCAGAGGGCAGGCAAGGAAGTAGGACGGGAATTGGAGCAGGCAGGCAGGCAGCTACTACATATATCTTTATAAACGATAAAGGCATGAATTTTATGGATTTTTCTAACGAATACAAAAATTTACCACTATAGAACACTCGTTCATGCGGCTGATAGGTACGGTGAGCATTTACCCCTCAAACAATTGACATACATTCCCTTCCCGCCCCTCATGAGTCTCACCCCATTTCACCCCAGAAGGCAGGCAAACCAGCAACCAGCAACTGCGAAAAAGGACGATGGACTTAGCAATGATGAACTCATCGAGCTAATTCTTTACTATGAAATTATCGCACACATGGGCAGAGGTATTGGCTCGCCGAAGCCCTGAAAAGTACCAAGTATGACTGTGATTTATTTACTGTCAAACACCGCATATGGTCGAAATATCCGATTATATCCCATTCACCGTCTTGTACAGCTTTCAACATATATACGTATGGCGGCTTTGAACTGGATTTTTGCCTGCGCTCTGCACTTTACATGTATGGGGATTATGAGGTTGGTTGTGAAGGGGTTAGGAGTCGGTATGTACCATGATGGATTGCTAATTTGTATCTGTTTAACTTGGAAGATAGATGGAGGTGGTAGATTGATTGTGTTTTATAGCTAGGGAATAAGTGGGATATTCATTTCTACACAGTTTCTTGGAATCTTGGGGAGTTTTGTTTTATATTGATTTCAGAAGGCAGAAGTTGGAAGTTTATTTGGGGGTGAATGGGAATAGAGAACTACTAAATGTACCTTATATATCTCGACTTGCGGCAGAATCTATATTTCAAATCCCTAAATAAACGATACAAAGTCAGATACATCCTGCCGCCCCTGCTCGTTTCCCGTTTTAATCCCATACACTTACTTACTTGAGCATATAACTCCTCCTAGTGCTCGATTCACAGCCACATGCATTTTCAATGAATGTTCGTCGCCACGTAGTACGTACTTCATTCGGTGCATAGTATCTGCTGTTAAGAAAAGCATTTAGTCGAAAATTCAGATGAGAATGTTTGTTTTTAGTAGTAGGCTGTTCCAATTCTTGTTAGGTCTGCAGCTAGCTAGAAGATTTAAGAGAGGAAGAGAGGAAGAGCATGAGATTGTGTAATATTTGCTCCGGTCATCGTGAACAAGTCTTGCGCAATGATAGAATAGTATGTGAAAATAAGAGTTGGATGAAGAAACGGGGTGCTTTTATAGGGACAGTAGGTAGAGTGGTTGAGGAGTGAATTACAAGATACAGGATTTTTGGATAAGACGTCCTAAACTCCGTTCCGTATATACTGTGCCTCCCTCCCCCTCCCCCCTTATAAAGGTTAGAATCCTTTGCGTCGCCGTGAATACAAGAAGGATTGGTTAATAATATCATATATCTAGGGCCTGGTAGGGCTTCATAAATACCCACGAAGCTTAGAATTTAATATTTATTACAAGGGAGGTAAGGGAGAATAACGTTGAAACTCTACTCCGCTTTCTGCGGAGGTTAGCTTGCTTACTTGCATACGGGATTTTTGAATCCTTGTGACCTCATACCGTAGCAAACACCAATAGACTACCAGTACTGCCGGTCGTTATACTTCCCCGCGATGTCCGCGGTTTATAGCTCCCTTATGTTACACAGGGCCGTCATGTTATGTTCCTCTGTCATCCTTTCGCACCGCCCCAGATTACCTAAAATGGTTTGGCTCCCAACTCAGCCCTGCGGTCAGCAAGAAGGAGCGAAAGACGTGTTTAAAGATTCTTCCCCGCCATTCACATCACAAGGAATGCCCCTGCGTCCGTTAAAGCTTATCCTGGATTAACTACGTTAAGCTTTTCTTAAGGATTCTAAGACAACTATCGCTTACGGAGTAGCTCTCTTCTTTCCTATCAGATTGATCGCATGACCTCGCACACTCCTTAATTCCGTCTCGCGCTCGGTCTCGATATAACGGTGTGATCAACGGTGCTCATCTTGTCATAGATCAAACATAAGAGAGAAAGATCAATTCAAATGTTTGTACGATCCGCGCGGAAACGATGCCTATGCACACTGGTTCTGCACTGGTCCCTAAGCCACACATGCTCCTCAGCTATAACCTCATAAAAGAGTAATGCATATACCTAAGTATATGATAGGTCCTTTCCTTATAGAACTAGATCTGCCACAAGGCTCTCATCCTCGGATATTTCTCGCGCTGCTTTTTCTATAACTTTCCAATCCATACCTCATCCTTTGCGTCACTCTCTATTATTAGCATGATCTCCTTTGCTTTCTTCTTCGCCGCACTTACGCAGCTCCGATCATCATACACTGCTCAGCTTGTATACGTACAATAACAACTTCACCAATCACATCTTCAAGCATAGGAAAGTTCAGTCGGTTAGTTGGTCTACGAAAGCTCCCTCTCTTTTCCATCAAGAATCAGCCCTTTTGTTTGGATTCGTTGTTGTATAGTAAGGCTTTCTCATTCAAACACGCTGGTCGCTTTCAATAAACATAAAACTATACAAGTCGTATCTCACACCCTGGAAAGGAAATCCGGTTTAAACCCATTCCGCGGATCTCCTGATCTTCCTTCGAGCATGAAGTGTGGAGGGACAAGGTTGGAAACCCAAGATCATAATCCTGCACGAAACTTTGTTTCAACTTCCGATCATCGGATGATGTGAGACCAGTCATACAGCGGTTACTGTGGTGTAAAAACATTGCAAGCGTAGACCACCCCTGCATGATATTTATCTCTCTATACATGCGGATAGTCCAATTCAAGTGATCTAGAGTAAGGTAACTCCAACCTGTCTTGACTGTGCCTTCTAAAGGATGAAGGATGAAGGATCTCGTAAGTGTGTGTAACTTATGTTTTCAAGAAGACAAGCTGAATTGTTTCCTGCCTAATGTTATCAAAAGTATATAAAGCAATGACTCTGTACCATATATCACTCTTCATTCTCCCATCACAACCCAACCAGTCACCTCTATCATCAGCCAATCACACATCACATCACATCTACCAATCTCGCTCTTCCTTCTCACGCTAAACACCATACAATACCAAGCCATCCTAGCCACCTGCTTAGCAGCTTTC